>CM022946.1:80588694-80729788 GCA_012931725.1 Litsea cubeba | reverse complement strand
ACCAAATTTAACTGGATCATTTTCAATTTCTGAAATCTGAGGCTCAAGCTGGGGCTCGAGGGCAGTCCTTTTGCCAAGACAGATGAAGGACCGGGTAAAGGAGCCTTCCTTGTTTTTCCGGTCCTGGTCATGGGTAGGTCGTCCAAGCTATCGAAGAGACTTTTTGATTTGCGAGACATCGCCGGAGAAACACTCTTAGTATCAGATGAGGAAGAGGTGTCTGTTAGTACCACATTCCAATGAGCACTTGTTTTGTATTGTCAATTCCATGTCAAAGAGTCCAAGACCTTGCCACTCAGAGTTTCACAAGGAAGACCAAGTTTGAAGGCAGAAGATCAAGTCTTGGAAGGCTCGGATTCATCAAGGAAGACCTCCACATTTGTGCCAACCTATTCAGGTAAATGGGACTCCAAACCAACCAAGAGATGGCCCTAAAAACCCTTAGTTTAATGGCTTATTTAATAGGGTTTTAGAAATTATTTTTGAGCCTTTTTAAGACTCAAAACTTGCCTAAGAGGTTGGCTAACCGCCATGGTTTGCGGTCACCTCACGGTTACTTTTCCAGAAGCTTAATGTACAAGTTTCTATGAAAATCCGGCTACCCAACGGTTACCTCGCGGCTAGCCTCTTGGATAAATTCGGCTAGCCCCTTTGAATTTCAGCTAACCCCTTTACTCTGCACAACTTACCTAAAACTAGTCGTTTATGACCGTTGGGGTGGCGGCTAACCGCGCATTTGAAGGGGGCTAGTCGCCAAATGCTGTTAGAGTGACGTTTGAGGGTTGTTTATAAATAGAAAAGGCCCCAAATCATCAAATCTCTCTCCAAGATCATGAGAGCTCATGTTCTAACCATGGTGCATCATATTAGAGCTCTCATAAATCATTCCACGCACATTATGAGCTTGTATTGGCAAATCTAAGAGCTTCATTAGCTTAAGGAAAGTGTGATGTGTGGAAACAAAATTATTCACACACACTATGAGCTTGTATTGGGAAATCTAAGAGCTTCATTAGCTTAAGGAAAGTGTGTTGTGTGGAGACAATATTACCTAGGGAAGAACTTGAGCCATCATAGTTTAAAATCCATATCCCTAGACCAAAGACCTCTTCCCTTGATTGAGTACAACATTGGAGCATCATCATCAACATCAAGGAAGCATTGCAAGAGGCATCAAAGCTTGGAGCTGCGGTAACAAGCTTCGAAGAGCATCCTCCGGACTTCATCAAAGAGGCAAGTGGCAACCTCCAGACTTTGTCAAAAAGAGGCAAGTGTTCTTCCCCCTCACTCCATTCATTTCAGAGCATTGTAAGAGTGGCTTATTTCTTTCTGATTTAACCACTATAAAAATTGTATAGGGGAGTAGATCTTTGTGATCGAACCTCGTGAACAAAAGAGAGGAAGTAGATCTTTGTGATCGAACCTCGATAACAAAATTGAGATGTAGAATCATTACTTGTGTAGTTTGATTCTTCATAGTGGAACTAGGGGACTGTGTGACACTTGAGAGTGGATGTAGGTCTGTGTGACTGAACCATTATAAATCCCTTGTGTCAATTTCTCTATCTCTATCTCTTGTGCTTGATTTACATACGTATATGTTGTGGAGATTGTTATGAATGATATTTCATCATTGAGTTTAAACTGACACACATCCACTTGTGCAAAAACAATATTGAACATATTGGTTAATCATATTTTGTTTAATACACACACTTTAACATATATTCATTTGAGCACTTTGATGTAAATCACTAGTGAATTTGTGAAGAGTGTTTTACACACACATGTGCTTATTAACATAAAACTAATTGTCATATTTTTTATTGTTTAAGCACTCACACATTGAACACATATTCCGCATAAGTTGTATCCTTATTTGTGTTCATTGTGTTCCTTATCCTAGTTGGGATTAAAATTGGACTAAGAGGTTTTAATTGGGAAAAGAGTTCCATTAGTCCTATTCACCCCCCCCCCCCCCCTCTCTAGGATATATTATCTGGCCCTAGCTGCACTTTCAATTGGTATCAGAGCGGTTACTCCATAAAGGCTTAACAGCCCGGAGTTTATCTTCTTTCATTGTTAGTGCCAATTCCTTAGAGAGACCTCATGTATTGGAGGGACCTCAAGGACAAACCTTCAAAGACCTTAGGATGATTTTCAAAGGAAGATTGTTAGAGAGATCTTAGGTCTTGAACCCCTTTGGACCAACCTATTTCTTTTCAGTTATTTCATATTGTTGGTCTATGTGCTTTTGCATTTTAAACTTATATAGTTACATTTGTTTTAATGCAACAGTATTTGTAGTCAATTGATTTTGTTTTCATAAACTTTTATAGTTATATCTTTTGGTTCACAAAATCACTTGATTGCATCATATTGATGTGCATTTTGTTCTCATATTGTTATATCTATGAAAATGCATTTCAATGCTCTTTTAATGTGCTTCAATTAATTATGGGCATAAAAGATTTTTTATCCATGATGAATTGATGTTACATCCCCTGTTTTTCAAAAATTAATGAGTTTCATAAGTTATATCATTTTGAAAAATTAGATATTTTTGAAAAAATAATTTTCCATAGTTTTTGTTTTGAAATGGAAAATCATTCTCAACTTGTATTTGTTTCAAATAGTTATACTGTTTAAAGCACAAGTTGAAAGTTATGAGAATTGAATTTGTTTCTCTTTTTATGTTTCAACTCTTGTATGAGTAATTCAATTCTTGTAATATAATTGAAACTCAATTGGTTAACTATCTATAGTTATATTTGTCAAAACAAATGTGTTTTTGAATAAACACATTTTCCTATTGATATCAAATCACGTTGTAAATCAATTTGTACGAGTCCTTGTAGCTATATTCTTTAAAATTCAAATTGAAAATTGATTATGTGTTATCTTCAAAATCATTTTTCTTATGTACCTTGTTAGGTTTTGTTTATTGAAATGATTTGAAGATTTTCTAAATGAAAATGCTTTAAAAAGTTTTGAGTTTTAAAAGCATTGTCCATATAAACATTTCCTTATCTTTCTATGATATCTTTTTGGAAATGTATGGTTCTTACAAAAAAATTGCATTTCTGTTCTTATAGAATTACATTTCTTAAAATGCAATGTTTCTTTATGATCAATTGATTGTGATTTCAAAAACTGTCATTGGTAAAATTTCCTCTTCATGATCTATTGATGTCTTACTTATTAAATTCATTTGATTTACGTTATAGTTAGATCTTTTTGGAAAATCGAAATGAAGCAATTTAAGTTTTCCATTGAATTTTTTTTGTTATACCTTCAAATGAAAAATTATTGTTTTTGAAAAATCAACTTTTATGTGTTACAAGTAGTTACAACTTTTGAAATACAAGTTGAAAAATTGTTTTGGTGGATATTGGGGATTGATATATGTAAAAATGATTTTCATCTTGCACTTGCTTATGTAAGTGCTTATGTAAGTTTTCTTTAAATGAAAATCAATTTTCTTGGGGTATTGTGCAATTGACTACATATGGTAAGAGCTCAATTAATTGATAAGAAATTTTATAGTTACATATTGTGATCGATTAATTTGAGTAAAGCATGTTGAATTTTATTTCATTTGTGATAATTTGCCCCTATGTTCCCCATTTCTTGTTTTCCATGAACTTACAAGTTATATCTTTTAGTATGGAAAATATGTGTTCAATTTGTATGAGTGTCTATTGTTATATTTAGGATACAAATTGAAAATTGGATATTAGTTCACTTCATATTTTCAAAATCACTTGGCCATCATTTTATTAATGTTTCATTGTTGGATTTTGAATGTTGGAGTGAATTAAAGATTTTTGGAAAATGTTCTAAGCTTTATTAGTTTTATTTATTGAAGCATTTTCCTTGAATTTATTTCCTTGTGCTTATGATTATATCATTTAGAAGGAAATACATTTTACAAGCAATTTGCATGTTTGCTCAACTAAGTTACATTCTTTCAGATGCAAATTGATTTTTGATGTTTTGTCTTACATTGTGTGGATGGGTATGGTGTCATTGATTTGCATGGTGTGCCTAATTTTGTATATCTTTTCATGAATACAAATTGATGATTGTTTATGTACTTTATAGTAAAATCTTTTGTTTGATGATCATTTAAGCTTCTTAAGTACGTATGAGATGTTGTGTGCTAAGCTCATTTGGTATGATCCTCATTGTGTGGGGAGATTTCCAGAACCACAGGATTACGCTAATCACAGCCATCAGATGAGACTAAGCACTCTCACGTGCCATCCGCGTGCCATCCACGTGGCACCAAGCTCACCCCGGCTACCAGGACAGGGGGTTCGGCCGAAGTCAGGCAGCTTCGGGCCACTAGCGCCGAACTGGTCCACCCCCGGGTGGACCATCTCGGCAGGGAGCTCCACCTCGGCTGAAGAAGCCGGGACGGAAGCCGAAGCAAGAAAGAACCTCCACTTGCGCCCCCTCACCCCCCACGTCATCAGGCACGTGGAGGAATGGGGGCACGAGCTAGTGGGACAGACGCGACATCCAGCCGCTCACAATCTTCGGCAGATCCCTGACAGGGCGGCATCCAGCGGCTGAGGCCACATCAGGGCAAGGCCCGAGGGCAGATCCGATGGTACCCTACCGCCAAAGGCGTCCAACACGATTTGGCCCAACAAGACGCGCATTAAATGCGACGTGGGCTGACCCGACGCGCATTTAATGCAAAGTGGGCTGGATTGGACCGCATTCAATACAACGTGGGCTGATCGTGACTTCCCAGTCGAATCACGGGACCCATACCAAAATATCCCCCAAGGATACGACCCAAGCCTCTATAAATAGAGCCTCAAACCACCATCAAAGGTACGCACATTTTCACACACAGAGCCGTTACTCTGCCTTTCTTCTTCCTCTCCTCCCATTGTTCCAGTTCTCTCACTGACTTTGGCATCGGAGAGCCTTGCGCCGCCCAGGCCAGGGTCCTCTGACCGTGTGTTCTTCCCTTTCAGGCTTTCGGACGGTACCCAGTCATCATCATTGTTGGATAAGTCCTCTAAGGCTCCCCAGTTATTGTGGGTCATTATTTTCTGCACCTACAATTGGCGCCGTCTGTGGGAAAGTAATATCCCAACCTTCCCAACCTTCTTAACCTCAATCTCTCAGAAGCCATGCCTCCGAAAGCTAGGAAGGGCGTAGAGTCCTCGAGAGCAGCGCTCGAGCTGCCACCACCGTCGGCGGATGTCCCTCCTCAAGGGCGCTCCCGCACGGTGCATGGCACGTCCGCAGGCGAGGGCCGCTTAGGCTCTCAGCTCTTTGTCGAGTTCCCCCTCCAAGAGGGGCTCGAGGCCTCGATCTCAGCAGAAGAAGTCATGCCACCCAGACGCGATGAGCGTCGGCATGAGCGTCCTCGGAAGGACAAAGCCGTGGCCGTAAGAGAGACGCGCCACGTTCAACCCCCTGCCACTGGAGGGGTTCTCGATGCCCAAACTGCTCTCCTCCAGAGGCAGGAGCAGCTGATTCGCGAGCTCCAGCAGCAGCTGAGGGCAGCGCAAACTGCCTCCTTGAGGCAGGTCTCTGAGCCTCAAGGGAAAAAGGGGGACGCCCCCAGCAGGGCAGCCCAGCCTCCCCGCAAGGACCTCAGAAATCATCTGGACCATAAACGGAGCCAGATTCGTGACGAAGGCTCGAGCAACAGCCGGAGTCATCATAGCCGCGATGGCCGAACTCATAGCCATCGTAGCCCGAGCCACTCCAAGCGAAAGCCCAGAGCTCAGACCCCAGAGAAGGACGATGAGCAGGAGCGATTTGACAAACGCGTCAGATTGGCTCTCCAGCACAACCTGGACGTGCGGGACCAGAAGCAGATCTGTGGTCACACTGATCTGGGGGGCTCACCCTTCACAAAAGAGATCGAGCGCACCCCCTTGCCCAGAAAGTTCTCCGTCCCGCGGTTCGTCCCCTATGACGGACTGTCCGACCCATCCGCTCACCTCCGACACTTCTCCCAGAAGATGTCCATCTGGGGGAATGAGGGTCACCTGAACTGCAAAATCTTCTCCTCCAGTTTGGGTGACCTCCCCCTAAAGTGGTTCTGTTCTCTCCCAGAGAAGTCCATTTCGAGTTGGAAGGAGCTCCAGCTCTCCTTCCTGAAGAAGTTCCAAGCCTACAGCGTCGTCCCCAAGAAAGAAGGGGACCTCTTCGCCCTGAAGATGAAACAGGGTGAGACCCTCGCCATCTTCGCCCAGCGATTCTGGGCGGTCTACAGCCAGATTGAGGGCACCAGGGAAGAGATAGCAATCTACGCCTTCCACCATGCCCTGATCCCCAGCCACGACTTGCGGAAGGACTTGGCCGGGAACCCCCCAGAATCCATGCCAGAGTTGATGTCCCGGGTAAAGCGCTTCATCGCCCAGGAGGAAGACGAGATCCGAGCCCGGGATCAGGAAGGGCATCCGGAGCCCGAGCAGAAGAGTAGCCAGCCTCGGCAGAGAGGCGGGAGGCCCTTCCAGAAGCAGGAGCCCAAGCAGGCCTGGGTCTCCAGTTCGGCGAAGCCTGCGTCGTCCAGGTCTGGGGGCGCCTGGAAGCCCAGACCTCCCTCCAGCGCCAATCAGAGCGTCAACGTCGTCTTCAAGGAGCCGATCTACCGCATCCTGACCAAGATCAGGTCCAAGCCGTTCTTCAAGTACCCTCAGCCCATGAAGAATGAGTCCACCTCCGGCAGCCGAAGCAAGCTCTACTGCTCCTTCCATAGGGGTAACGGGCACAAGACCGAGGACTGCAAGACTTTGCAGTGGTACCTGGAGAAGCTGGCCGAAGAAGGCCACATTCCAGAGTTCGTCAAGGCAGGTGATGCCGGCGGCAGCGAGGGCCGGATTCACCAGAGCGCAGCCCAGGCTCCCGACAGTGAGGATTCAGAGAAGATCATTAACGTGATCCATCCGGCGTCCTCAGCTCCCGCTTCCTCGTCCCGGGGCAGCTCCCAGGCCCGTGCCGAAGCCAGGCGGGCTTCGCACGCAAAGGAAGTAATGAAAGCCGAACTCGCTCCGGCATCCAAGAAAGCCCGCCGCGACCGACCCGCCATCTCGTTCTCAGACAGAGACCTTGAGGGAATCCAACTCCCTCACAACGACCCCCTGCTCCTCACCATGAAGCTGAGAGACTTCACAGTGAAGAGGATCCTCGTCGACTCCGGCAGCTCCTCCGAAGTCCTCTACTACGACTGCTTCAAGAAGATGAAACTCTCCGAAGCAGACCTCACGGAGGTCCGTACACCCCTGCTAGGGTTGTCCGCCACGCCAGTCTACCCCAAGGGCAGGATTACCCTGGAGACCCGAGTTGGCGGAGCCTCCGTGACGGCCGACTTTCTAGTCGTGGACGCCCCTTCTCCCTACAACGTCATTCTGGGCAGAACGTGGCTCCACAAGTTAGAAGCAGTTCCTTCTTCCCTCCATCAAAAGCTGAAGTTCGTCCTTGAGAACAAGGAGGGCAAGATGGAAGTAGTCACAGTGGAGGGAGATCAGCAGCAAGCCAGGCAGTGCATGCTGGCCGCAGTCCCAGCAGTGAAGGAGCCAGAGCGCGTCAACCTTGCCGAGTTCGAAAAGGGCCTAGACGAAATCGGCCGCGATCCCGAGAAGAAGAGCATCGAAGACCTGGCCAAGGTCAGGCTGAGCCCGGCAGACCCAGACAGGTTCTTCCTGGTTGGCACCCAACTGCCAGACGAGGAGAGGGCCGAGCTCTCTCGGTTCTTGATGCAGAACGTCGACGTCTTCGCTTGGAGCCCAAGCGAAATGCCTGGGGTCGACCCTGAGGTCATGTGCCACAAGCTGAATGTGGATCCCGACCACAAGCCGGTAGTGCAGAGAGCCCGTAGGACAGGGCTGCAGCAGACAGATGCGGTCGTCGAAGAGATCGACAACCTGCTAAAGGCAGGAGCCATCCGGGAAGTCCAGTACCCGGTGTGGCTGGCCAACACTGTGGTGGTCAAGAAGAAAACTGGAAAGTGGAGGGTGTAAGTGGACTTCACAGACTTGAACAGGGCCTGCCCTAAAGATAGTTTCCCCCTTCCAAAGATTGACCAACTGATCGACGCCACCGCCGGTCACGATCGGATGAGCTTCCTCGACGCCTACAGAGGCTACCACCAGATCCCGCTCTACGAGCCTGATGAGGAGAAAACATCATTCATAACCCCCCGCGGCACTTACTGCTACAAGGTGATACCCTTCGGGCTAAAGAACGCGGGGGCAACCTATCAGCGCCTCGTCACGAAAATGTTCCAAGCTCAGCTCGGCCGAACGGTAGAGGTGTACATCGACGACATGGTCGTCAAATCAGTGCACTCCAGCGACCATCTGGCGGATCTTGGCCAAGTCTTCGACATCCTTCGCGCGTACAAGCTCAAGCTAAACGCTTCCAAGTGCGCCTTCGGCGTAGCCTCCGGCAAGTTCCTCGGCAGCTTGGTAACGCGGAGAGGGATAGAGGCTAATCCGAACCAGATCACTGCAATTCAGGGCATCCAGAGCCCCTCTACCACGAAGGAAGTTCAGAAGCTCACAGGAATGGCTGCAGCACTCAATCGCTTCATCAGCCGGTCATCAGATAAGTGCAGGCCTTTCTTTCAGCTTTTAAAGAAAAATTTGAAGTTCCAGTGGACTCCCGAGTGCGACCAGGCATTGGCCGCACTCAAAACCTATTTAATATCACCACCCTTACTCTCCACCCCAACTTTGGGGGAGATTCTTTATTTGTACCTTGCGGTCACGGATCACGCAGTGAGCTCCGTCCTCATCAGGGAGGACGAGGGAGTTCAAAAACCAATTTATTATACGAGCAAGACCCTGCTTGATGCCGAGACCAGGTACCTTCTATTGGAGAAGCTTGCACTGGCCCTCGTCAGTGCCTCTCGCAAGCTCTCCCATTATTTCCAATCCCACACCATTGTGGTGATCACGGAGCATCCACTCCGTTCAGTGTTCAAAAAGGCTGACTTTTCAGGGCGAATATCAAAGTGGGCGGTTGAACTGGGGCAGTATGATATACAGTACCGTCCCCGAACTGCGATCAAAGCCCAGATTCTGGCAGACTTCATTGTTGAATTCGTCTCCCCCAACCCGGCTCCGACCCAGCTCGGCACGGCACTGGGGGGCACAGGGCACGAACCAGAGCTGACTGAGATCGAACAGCCTCCCACCTCGGCATGGAAGATCTTTGTCGACGGGTCATCCACCTCCAAGAGAGCTGGTGCCGGCATAGTCCTCCAGTCGCCAGAGGGTCGGTCATAGAGCAGGCTTTCACCCTCGACTTCAAAGCGACAAATAATGAGGCAGAGTACGAAGCACTGATTGCAGGGTTGAACAGCGCCCAAATCCTCGGAGCCTAGCACCTGGTGATCTTCAGCGACTCTCAACTGGTAACTAGCCAGCTCGCTGGAGACTACCAGGCCAGGGACGACAGGATGGCGGCCTACTTAGCCCTTGCGAAAAAACTGCTCTCTCATTTCCAGAAAGCCGAGGTCAGGCAAATATCCCGAGATACCAACACGCACGCAGATGCGCTTGCAAACCTGGCCTCCGCTGTCGAAGCAGGGAAGAAAAGGACCATCGAGGTTGGGTCAGTATCAAGGTCAAGTTTAGAACTCCATTCATCTCGGCTTGTCCTCTGTGCTGACCTCGGCCCAAGCTGGATGGATCCAATTGTCGCCTACTTGAAGGACGACCAGCTCCCCGAGGACAAGGCTGAAGCTCACCGGATCAGACTCAAGGCAACTCGATTCTGGCTCTCTCCCGAAGGCAAACTCTACAGGAAATCCTTCACAGGTCCATACCTCCAATGCGTCCATCCAAGCAAGGTGGACGACTTCCTGCATGAGATCCACGAAGGAATCTGCGGCAGTCACATAGGAGGTCGATCCCTGGCTTACAGAGCAATAAGCCAGGGTTACGGTGGCCCTACATGCAGAAAGACGCGCAGGTCTATGCCAGGAAATGCGAGAAGTGCCAGAAGTTCTCCCACTCCCTCCATCAGTCAACACAAGATCTGAGTCCCCTCTCTAGCCCATGGCCCTTCGCTCAATGGGGCCTGGACATTGTGGGGCCTCTTCACCGAGCTCCAGGAAACAAGAGATGGCTGATAGTGGCTACGGACTACTTCACAAAATGGATAGAAGCTGAACCGTTGTCTTCAATCACGGACAGGGACTCCAGGAACTTCATTTGGAAAAACATCCTTACGAGGTTCGGCATCCCCCGGACCCTGATTTCGGATAACGGGACTCAGTTCGACTCCAAGTCTTTCAAAGACTTCTGCCGAGAGCACGGCATCAGAAATCATTACTCCACTCCGGCATATCCACAGAGTAATGGCCAGGCGGAAATCTCCAACAAAGTGATCCTGGACGGCCTGAAGAAGCGACTGGACAAGGCAAAGGGCAGATGGAAAGAGGAGCTTCCGAGCGTGCTGTGGGCATACAGAACAACTCCAAGGAGGTCCACCTCGGCAACACCTTTCTCTCTGGCCTACGGGATGGAGGCAGTCATTCCTTTGGAAATCGGCCTTCCTACCCTGAGGACAGAGCTGGTCGACCAAGGCCGAAATGAGACAAACCTGGCAATGGAGCTGGAGCTGGCAGACGAGCGACGAGAAGCAGCAGCCCTGCGACTGACCGACTATCAGCAGCGGTTAGCCAGGGCATACAGTCAAAATGTCAGAGAAAGAAAGTTCTCCGCGGGAGAGCTGGTTCTAAAGAAAACCCTGCCAGCTGACAGAGAGCCAAACGAAGGGAAGCTGGCCCCGAACTGGCATGGCCCGTTCAGAATAGTCTCACTGGCAGGAAAGTCAGCCTACAAGCTCGAAGACTTAGAAGGCAAGCCACTGCCGAGACCATGGAATGCATCCCACTTGAAGAAATTTTATTTCTAAGGATGTATTGAATCTCAGAATAGATAAAAGCAGCTTTCGCCTTGTCATCAATTTGTCGTTTCTCTCTGACTGATTCCGGCAGCACTGGGTCTACGCCCTGGAAATAGCCTGGAGTTCTTACACTCGGCCGAATTCCTAAAGTCCCGGGTTTTGAACCCACTCAAGGGTCTACGCCCTGGAAATAGCCTGGAGTTCTTACACTCGGCCGAATTCCTAAAGTCCCGGGTTTTGAACCCACTCAAGGGTCTACGCCCTGGAAATAGCCTGGAGTTCTTACACTCGGCCGAATTCCTAAAGTCTCGAGTTTTGAACCCACTCAAGGGTCTACGCCCTGGAAATAGCCTGGAGTTCTTGCACTCGGCCGGATTCCTAAAGTCCCGGGTTTTGAACCCACTCAAGGGTCTACGCCCTGGAAATAGCCTGGAGTTCTTACACTCGGCCGAATTCCTAAAGTCCCGGGTTTTGAACCCACTCAAGGGTTAACAGCCCTGGAAAAGGCCTCGAGTTCGGACACTCGGCCGAATTCCTAAAATCAGGGTTTTTACACCCCTCAAAGATCATTGCCGAGCTCACGCTTCCATAGCCGAGACCAGCGGAATGATGACTCCACTTCGGCACAAGCAGCTCGTATCGACCAAAGCCAGCTATTTCGGCCAAGGTCAGCTTTTCAGAGAGAGAGCTGCGCCAGCACTCAAACACACAAAAATGCAAGTATTCCAGAACAGTGCAAGGAAAGTAAGAAAGAACTCAAAAGCACTGTACACAGTTTGAGTGATCACAGAACTCCTCCTTTTTATTCATTGAAAGTTGCTTTATTACAAGAGTTACAGAACAGAAAGCAAAGTACAAAAAGGAGGATCGTAGTCCTCTAAAAAGCAGAAAATAAAGAGAAACTGGGAGACTCTGATCTTCACTGACTCTTCGGGCTGCAGACTTCAAGATGCCGGATCATGGACTGGAGGTCCTGAGTGGTCCTGAATTTCACAGAGCTTTATAATACACTTTGGTTGGTCAAACCAAAGTGATTGCAAAGCCCCTCCAGTTTGGAGGCACAGGACCTCGCTGAGCTCTCCAACACCCTCCGGTCAGTGAGACCAACCGAAGTTTGAAGAACCCCCAGGTCCTACGGAGCCTCAATCTCACCCCACGTCCGGCGGTCGCGTAAGACCGTGCCGGACGCAGAGGGCCCGACCGTCCCACAGTTGCAGGGAGCTCCCCTGCAACCAAACCAGGGACGGTCGGCCATGGACCCGCGTTCAGAGAGCGCGTGGTCCACAGGAAGTTCCTTCAGAGAGCGCGCATACCACGATGGGCTTCCCCCCCTTGGAGAAAGCCATCCACAGGCGCAGGGGTTCCCCCCGGATCTAAGATTACAGAATGTCTACCAGGCATGGCTCCTGCGTCTACGTGATTTAAACTATCCTACGTTCTGTTCTTCTCATCGCCCATGGCGAGCCTATCGCCCATGGCGAGCCTATCGCCCCTACTTATAGGAAGAAGAAAGGCTCAGTCTCTGAAGGAAGTTATGGGGGCGAAGTCTCCCACGCGTTACTCGGGGTGCACGACTGTTGACCAGCGATCCCTATGCCGCCAAGTGGAGACATCCTTCTGTTTCCCTCATAGGCCGTGCCACCATGTTTATTGCTATTTATGGTCTCCGAAATACGGAAAATCGGCACAGACCGCTATGAGGACCGTTTGATTCCTTCTTCCTCAAGAGTCACGCGTTATATTAAAGGCATTCAAATACCATTCAATGCCACATCCAGAAATGAAAGAGAGACAAATGCAGAGAAAAATGCACAAGTAAAGGAGCCCGACTTTCATTGAATTGACAGAGAATATTACAAGGCTAAGAAGCAAAAACATTACATGCAAGAAGACAGAAATAAAAAGGAGCCCGGCTACTGTGGTTTCGGCGACTCCACTAGGTCGATCACCGTATCTGCTGGACCAGTGGACTCGACCGAAACCGTGACCTTGCTTGGAGCGTCGCTGGCAGAGGAGGCTTTGACCGGTACCTCACCCGAACCAGGGGCAGAAGAGGTCTCACCCTGAGGCACGGCCGAAGCATCACTGGCCGCCGGGGCATCGCTCGAGACCGGGGCAACGGGAGCGTCGTCAGCAGCAGGAACAACTGCAGGAGCTTCAACTGGGACACTTTCAGCTGCAGGAGCGGAGCTCGGCTCAGGAGCCGAGTCCGAGTACTTCGGCAGGTCCCGATAGACAGGATGGTCTTCAGGGACCCCCGCACGTCTCAGTGCGGCCAGGCATCCTTCCTCGAACAGGATGGCGGTGATCTCCTCCACCTACTTCTCATACAGCTCAGTGGCGTGATCCACCCCATCCTGGAAGGCGGACTGGGCCTCAGACAGAAGAGAGGCCTTCTCCTTCTCCAGCTCGGCGTTCGCCGTCTTCAACTTCGCCGTTTCGGCTCGCCCAGCCAGCACTTCCCCGCGCAGCCTCGTCCCTTCGGCCGTCGATTCAGCCTTTAACCTGGCCAGCTCCGACTCCAGCTCGGCGGTCTTCTTGTTCCTCGCCCAGATCTCGCCCTTCAGCTGGTTGGTCTTCGCCGTAAGTTCGGCAACACCAGCCAGAGCCGACGCCAGCCGAGCGGCCTCCTCAGCGCTGGCCTTCTTCATCCGCTCCATTCTCGCCTGCAGCTCCTCCAGCTCCTTCTTCAGCTTGTCCCTCTCGGACTCCAGCTGAGTGACTCGTGCAGCGTTCCTATCACTCCGCCCCACCACGGTCAGGAGCCTCTGCACGTTCTGCAAATGGAGAAAGATGAGTCAAGCTGGGGCAGTCGAGCCGGATTACTTGGAAGGAAAACACTGAAAGCACTTACCAGGAGGTTAGCCTGAATCGCCGAGACTATCAGGCTCTCGTTATCGAACCTCTCGTGCGTCTCCATATCCCGTGGCAGAGCACAGACCTTGGCGAGAGCCCCGATGACGTCGGCATTCCCCAGCAGCCGATCCTCGACGTTCAGAGGCTTGCCGGGCTGCGTTTCCATCCTCGGTCTCCATGGCGCTGGGGCAGTTCGGGGTCCGGAGGACGACCCGGATCCCTGCCCCGCCGAGGTGCTGTGCTCGCGAGTCGTCCCGCCGGACGGCCTGCCTGCCGGCACGCTCTTCTCAACCGGTGCGTTCTTCTCAGCCGGTGCACCCTTTTCAGCTGGAGCCTTGACTCCGGGGGCCCGCGCAGGGGTTTTGCCCTTCGGAGGCTGTTCGGCCCCCTGGTCCTTCTCTCCCGCCTTGGACTTCTTCCTGGGCGGGGACCCCTCCCTCGGGCGCTCCGGCGAACGTCGCCGAACTCCCGCATTCGAAGCAGGAGCAGGAGCAGGAGCAGGAGCGGAAGTGTCGCCAGCACCTCCCGAGCTCGTAGCTGCTCGGGTGCTGGCAGAAGATGGTGCCGCAGAGGAAGAAGACCCCCGCCTGAACTTGGCCGCTAGGTCCTTGACGACAGGCTCCCTCGACCTTCCCGCCGTATCTTCTTCCTGATCAGAAGAGTAAGCGTCCACTATCTGCCTCAGGTTCGGCGGCTCTGAACTGGAAGTGGACGCCTCGGACCCAGACGCGGCTCGGCTAGCGGCAGGATCGCTCAAGGGGATCCCGGCAGGTACAGCAAGGGAGACGGTTGGACGGTCAGGATGCGCTTCGTCCACCTCGGGTACCCCGGTCCTCTGGTAGTGGCCGCGGTATCTCGGCGTGTATCCGAGCAGCTTCCAAGCCGACCTAGTCTCGTGCCCCTTGTACCTCTCAACCTTGTTGATGTCGTCGGAGTTCCTCCTCCAGCCCTCACTCGCAGCTCGGCGTCGTCTCGCACCTGCCTCTGCATAACAAATAATAGAGGAGTCAGCTCGGCATCGTCAAAATCAAGCAAAGAAGATGAATGAAAAGGAGCGGTGTTTACTTGGGACTGTCCCGGGGCGGCGCGGGACCGCTAGCCTTCTACTTTCGCCAGCACCGAACTCCCAGTCCCCCGAAACACAGAAGAAGGCTTCTTCGGCATTCTTACTTGAATCTTCCAAGGCCAGGACGAAGCCTCTTCGCTGCGGCTTCACCCGGAGATAATATTTCCCTTCCCCAGCCTTGCAGATATCGTAGGTGTCCTCGATATCATGAACACCTAGGTCGGTCCCCAGAACCTCATTCAGCTTCGCCGTGCCCATGATGACCTTATAGCCATTGGGCATCACCTGGCACGGGGTAAGGGACCAGGTACTGAGGCAAGCTCTAAGTAGAGGGTGCAGGGGGAATCTGACCCCGCCCTCGATCACAGAGATCAAAGGGAACGGCATCCAGCCGCCGGACCAGCGCATCGTGGCATAGTCGACGGAGTCCGCCGGTTTGAGTAGGACCCGCTCCGGAATGTCGAAGGCAGCCCTAAATCTGGCTATGCCCTCTTCGGTGTCTAAACTGAACCTAGGGGTGCCCATGTCTAGAAAGAAGGGTACAGCAAAAGAAAAAAACCCTAAAGGCTGCTAAACCCTAGGAAAAAGCTACACAGAAGCGTGAAGCAACTTACAGAGACGAAAAGGGACGACTCGAGTACAGATCCAGACACGCCCTGTGGTCGTCCTCGCTAGAAAGATCTTGAGCAGCAGAGCAGAAATCGGAGATGAGGGCGAAGGCTGAAAAGAAATCAGAGACGAGAAGAGAAGAAGACGACCCTATGTATGGAGAAGAAACCCTCGGCGCGCGCTGCTTTCGAAATTCGAAAGGACGGATTTCGCGATCCGCGCCCGTTCCATCAATAAGACAGCACAATCAGTGAAAAGGCGACGCGTGTAACCGTCGACTCGCTTCCCAGTGCAGACAGGTCAGAGCGTTTATTGCTTCAGGACAGTTGAAGCGACACCAGGCAATGATCGCCGCACCCCCAGACGGATTCTTCTAGCTTTCCACCCCTAAAATCTAAGGCGCTTGAGAGGTCAAAAGCTAGGGGGCAATTATGTGGGGAGATTTCCAGAACCACAGGATTACGCTAATCACAGCCATCAGATGAGACTAAGCACTCTCACGTGCCATCCGCGTGCCATCCACGTGGCACCAAGCTCACCCCGGCTACCGGGACAGGGGGTTCGGCCGAAGTCAGGCAGCTCCGGGCCACTAGCGCCGAACTGGTCCACCCCCGGGTGGACCATCTCGGCAGGGAGCTCCACCTCGGCTGAAGAAGCCGGGACGGAAGCCGAAGCAAGAAAGAACCTCCACTTGCGCCCCCTCATCCCCCACGTCATCAGGCACGTGGAGGAATAGGGGCACGAGCTAGTGGGACAGACGCGACATCCAGCCGCTCACAATCTTCGCCAGATCCCTGACAGGGCGGCATCCAGCGGCTGAGGCCACATCAGGGCAAGGCCCGAGGGCAGATCCGATGGTACCCTACCGCCAAAGGCATCCAACATGATCTGGCCCAACAAGACGCGCATTAAATGCGACGTGGGCTGACCCGACGCGCATTTAATGCAAAGTGGGCTGGATTGGACCGCATTCAATACAACGTGGGCTGATCGTGACTTCCCAGTCGAATCACGGGACCCATACCAAAATATCCCCCAAGGATACGACCCAAGCCTCTATAAATAGAGCCTCAAACCACTATCAAAGGTACGCACATTTTCACACACAGAGCCGTTACTCTGCCTCTCTTCTTCCTCTCCTCCCATTGTTCCAGTTCTCTCACTGACTTTGGCATCGGAGAGCCTTGCGCCGCCCAGGCCAGGGTCCTCTGACCGTGTGTTCTTCCCTTTCAGGCTTTCGGACGGTACCCAGTCATCATCATTGTTGGATAAGTCCTCTAAGGCTCCCCAGTTATTGTGGGTCATTATTTTCTGCACCTACACTCATATCCATTTTCCATTGCATTGTAAGTTTAGTACATTTGCAAGGGTAAAGAATTTATTTGTTGATGATATGACCCTCTATATGCAAATGATAAATTGTTCTATGTATGGTTGTGTTGTTTTCATTTGTTGACTCCATACTAGAACTCTGAAATCCATCCTTGTGTTTGATAGTCTTTATTTAAGGTGGATGGTTATGTTATTGATCCATGTATATGATTTCATTTTTGTACATGTTTCAATTTTCATAAATGTGTTTTTGCTCATATGAATCTATTCAAATCCATTCCTTGCACATTATGGTCATAACTACTTTTTTATGGATGTTATATTTGTTGAATTCATATGTTTTACACCTTGGAAATTGCACACACCACCCAATCTTATGTTTATGCCATTTCTTATATTCATCATTATGCTTTCTACTTATATTTTTATAAATGATGAATATTCATGATGCTCAGTGAATTTTGTGTTTGTCACATCCATGTTCTTTTCATGGTTTCCTATTTGTTTGGTATATCTTAAAATGTGACAAATATTGTAAACATTGTATTGAAATTTCACTTTAGCATCATATCTCTCATGTTTGCCTCCTCTAAATTATGGTTGTTTTCTTGAAGAAGTTGGCTTCATGATAATTGATCTTCATTTCATAATCCATGCTCTTTATATTCATAATCTATGAAATGATGATAATTCACATAGCATATGATTTTCAAGAGTTAAACAGTCTTATGCTATGATTAATACCTCTATTCTCATGGATTTCTCTGTTTTGGAACATATTTATTAGTCACATGATTTCAAAACCAGTTCAGAGTTTTTTGTATTTTTACAAGTATTTTACAATCCATGATTTTAATATGACTGGTTGTATCCTTAACATGTTCATTATTCTAGAATTGATTTAATGCTTTGGATACTCCACCTTGATTCATTCCAAGTTGCACTTATATCGGTATATCTTTTTGAATCATTCGAACATTAAAGGTAGGATAGCTAGGAGAGTGGGAGGAGACCCCTCACGTGTTGGGTACGCCAAACATAATTCCAATGTGTGGTAGCTATGGGACATACCTGTAATTCTGTATGATCACGTAAAACACCGCTCTGATGCTTCTATCCTCACCACACAGAGCATGATTCATATACTTGGTTGAATCTCAAGTTGTTGTCCTCCATTATGTTAGGATTTTGTTTATTGCAATTTGATGGATGCATTAGCATTTTATTAATCTCATGAATTTTCACACATGCATTGATTTAGAAATTCTTGAAATCTTGATTTACACATGCATTGTTTTAAATCTTGTAAATCATATGTTTCATGCATGTTTTGGTTTTCATCTTGGATGCATTTTATTTGAAAAAGAATTTTTAAAAATCAAGCTAGCCAATGATTTAAAGTTTCAAATGATTTTTGGCTTTTTATGTTTCATGATTTTAAAATACTTAGAATGATTTAAAATCATGTTTCCAAGCTTGATTTAGTGGCCCAAAGATCCCACAAAGAAATCTCTTTAAATATGCAAAAAATGGGATTTTTGGTCCTTGGGCTCGGGTCGACCCGCAGTGTGGTCGGTCGACCGAACCCATGCTTTCGGTCTACCGACCACACTGTGGGTCGACCGAGAAAGTGTCCGTTGAGCATTTTTCAAACGGTCTGATTTTTGACCGTTAAGGGTCGGTCGACCGAGCCAAGCTGGGGGTCGACCGAGGACACGCAGGAACTCAACTTTTGAGTATAAAAAGGGGTTCATTCCCATTGAAAAAGTGTGGATCAAAGTGGAACTCTCAAGCCTTCTTGAGGTGTTTCTAGAGAAGAAAAAGGGGATGAACTAAGAGAGATCAAAGGGGGTCATTAGTAAAGCTCAAGCTTGGATTAAGGAAGTTAAATCACTAAGTAAGCTTTACCTCTCTTAATCATTTGTTATATGCTTTGTTTTAAATCTTTGGTAAATGATTTTTAGCATGATAACAATGATGTTTTGAATCCTTATCATATTTAATCTTTGATCAATTTGTATTGCATTCTACTTCTTGATTCAAACCAAGTTTGTTTTATAAACTTTGTTAATCATGTTTTGTCAAAACCTTTGATTTGTTTTATAAACATGTTTCATTAACTTGTTTGAATCATCTTTGTTGTTTTCATTCATTTAAGCTTTAGTTAAAATAGTTTGTTTTTGAAAACAACAATGAGTATGCATCACATGTTTAGACATAATTAATTTCATACAACTTGTGAGCTTTTGATTTTCAAATCATTAACAAGTTTGTATTTGGTACATGTGATTTGCATATTACTTCAATCATATCTTTTTATGTGCATTAAGCTTTTAAATACTTTTAGCATAAATTGATTGAGCTTACTTTTAAACTTGATTGAAGTTTTCACACACACACTTCATTAGCATTCATCTTTGTAATTCTTAGTGTGTTTGTGTGAGTTGTTATTCACTTTCATATCCACCTATCTTAGAGGCAAAGTTATTGAGCTTAAATTGTAATCTCATAAGAGTGTTTTGTGAAGACACTTTCTTTGAGAGAAATCTTTTATGTATTAAGGTTATTGCTTAGCGTAAGAAAAGCATTGTGTAAAGGTTATTGCTTAGCCTATAAAAGCACATTGTAAGATTATTGCTTAGCCTAGAAAAGCATAGTTGTAGAGGTTATTGCTTAGCCTTTTGAAAAGCATAATAGTGGAAATCCGGTGGGGTGTGAGGAACACAAGCCGGTAGTTGATGTAGGCATTGAGGCCGAACCACTATAAATCATTGTGTTATGGTGTGTGCTATGTGGTGATTTCATTTATTAGCTTCCGCATTTTGTTTGTTAATCATCACAAGTGACTAGTTAATTTAAAGAAGTTAAAATTGGTCATAATTGGTCACTAATTAGTAGCTCACCCTATTCACCCCCCCTCTAGGGTTAGGATCCCCAGGACTTTCACATTACATGTAAATCTCTTTCAATCTTGTCTATGTTTTGGAATCAACAATTCATTTATTTCAAAAGAATTTGTTTTTAACTTTACTAAAAACCCACATTGACCATCCTTGTGCTCTTCATTCGTATATTAGTATGATAGTCAAATTATGTGGAAATTGATTTTGCATATGTTCTTGATAGGTTATTTTGAAATGCAATTTTGAATGAGATGTGAGAACTAAAAAGCTTTTTCAATTGATGTTCCATCTCATATTTTTGAAATCAGTTGCTTTGTCATTTTGAAAATAAATATGATCTGAAAAATGAGTTTTCCATGGATTTTAAGTTTTACTTCAATGGAAAATTATGCAATTGATTTTCATTTTGGGCTTTGTTAAGTTACATGCTTTTAAAATGAAATTTTCAATTGGTACTTATCTATTCATTATCATGATTAACAACATCTCTAAGATGATCAAATGTGAGTTTATTTTTGAGGATCATGGAGATACATATATGAATAGGATGAAATCTCTAAGATGATCAAATGTGAGTTTATTTTTGAGGATCATGGAGATACATATATGAATAGGATGAACATTTATTTTTAAGTATTTTGAAAACAAAACAATTTTTACTTGAGAATGCATTAACCTTTATAGGTACATCTTTATGTATTTCTCATATTACCACATCCATGAGCTTTTAGCTCTGGTGTTTTTCTAAGATATGGATGTTTTTACTTTTGATCATCACTATGCTTTGTGATGTGTTTTTGTTTTTGTGTGATGATTTTGCAAGTCATATGCTCCTCTATTTGTAAATTTCCTAACTTGATGACTTGCTTGGAATGCAATATACCCAATTCATCATTTTAGATTATAATCGCTTAGTTTGATGATTGAATACTTTTGGTGATTGCATTCTTTCTCATAACATTCATTATGCCTTTGTAAGTTAAATTTTTCTAAAGATTGAATGTTATGGTTTTGGATTTTATTTTCTTTGGTATCATAATGCATGTTTCTATTATATGCTTAAAAATGGATTGATTTTCTTCTAGAACTTCATGTATTTCTCATAATCATTGTCTGTGCTTTATAGTTATATCAGTTTCGTAATCTAATGATTATGCAGGTTCATCACTTCGCAAAAGTGGTGAAAATGGTCAATGAAATAAAATTTCATATGATCTTTGTTGAGTCCTTGCTCTTAAATCTGTTTGTATCATTTGAAGGACTTAGAAAATCCATAAATGGATTCATGGAATTGATATGGACTTACTTAGTTGATTTATACAAATCAATTCCATCTTAGCATGATTCCATCACTTTTTAGTCAAATCCTTTGATATCATGCTTGCTAACTTCCCTCCATGCTTATAGGTGAATCTTTTTATGTCCTTGATATCATTATATGCTAAATATTGATATCTCACACTTCTCCTTATCTCTCTATAGTACTCCATATGCTTCATCGGGACATCTCTTTGTCAATTTGTGACAAATAGGGGGAGAATAAAAGGATTGAATCCTGAAAAATGGAGAGATTAAACAAAGGGGGAGAGTGGAGAACAAAGGGTGAGAACATACTCTATCTATGATATTTTGTGACTAACAATTCAGGGAGAGTAGCAATCCCACCATAGAATGTGCTTTCAATATTCTTATGTAGGTGTATCTTTAAAAGACAAAGCACATTCTCAGGTGGAGCTTCTAGAGTCATGAGTCTTTGTGTTGTAATTGTTGTATCGTTTGTAAAGGTCATGTACTCTTGTAATCTTGGTTGTATTTGAGTCCATTTGTTGTAATTCAATCTAGAATAGGTGTTTTTCCACGAAATTGACAAAGGGGGAGATTGTTAGTGCCACATTCCAATGAGTACTTGTTTTGTATTGTCAATTCCGTGTCAAAGAGTCCAAGACCTTGCCACTCAGAGTTTCACAAGGAAGACCAAGTTTGAAGGCAGAAGATCAAGTCTTGGAAGGCTCAGATTCATCAAGGAAGACCTCCACATTTGTGCCAACCTATTCAGGTAAATGGGACTCCAAACCGACCAAGAGATGGCGCTAAAAACCCTTAGTTTAATGGCTTATTTAATAGGGTTTTAGAAATTATTTTTGAGCCTTTTTAAGACTCAAAACTTGCCTAAGAGGTCGGCTAACCGCCATGGTTTGCGGTCACCTCGCGGTTACTTTTCCAGAAGCTTAATGTACAAGTTTCTATGAAAATCCGGCTACCCAGCGGTTACCTCGCAGCTAGCCTCTTGGATAAATTCGGCTAGCCCCTTTGAATTTCAGCTAACCCCTTTACTCTGCACAACTTACCTAAAACTAGTCGTTTATGACCGTTGGGGTGGTGGCTAACCGTGGATTTGAAGGGGGCTAGCCGCCAAATGCCGTTAGAGAGCCGTTTGAGGGTTGTTTATAAATAGAAAAGGCTCCAAATCATCAAATCTCTCTCCAAGATCATGAGAGCTCATGTCCTAACCATGGTGCATCATATTAGAGCTCTCATAAATCATTCCACGCACACTATGAGCTTGTATTGGCAAATCTAAGAGCTTCATTAGCTTAAGGAAAGTGTGATGTGTGGAAACAAAATTGTTCACACACACTATGAGCTTGTATTGGAAAATCTAAGAGCTTCATTAGCTTAAGGAAAGTGTGTTGTGTGGAGACAATATAACCTAGGGAAGAACTTGAGCCATCATAGTTTAAAATCCATATCCCTAGACCAAAGACCTCTTCCCTTGATTGAGCACAACATTGGAGCATCATCATCAAAATTAACGAAGCATTGCAAGAGGCATCAAAGCTTGGAGCTGCGGTAACAAGCTTCGAAGAGCATCCTCCGGACTTCGTCAAAGAGGCAAGTGGCAACCTCCAGACTTTGTCAAAAAGAGGCAAGTGTTCTTCCCCCTCACTCCATTGATTTCAGAGCATTGTAAGAGTGGCTTATTTCTTTCTGATTTAACCACTATAAAAATTGTATAGGGGAGTAGATCTTTGTGATCGAACCTCGTGAACGAAAGAGAGGAAGTAGATCTTTGTGATCGAACCTCGATAACAAAATTGAGATGTAGAATCATTACTTTGTTGGATATCGCGATCACTGAGAGGGGGGGTGAATCAGTGATTTCTTAAAAACCAGGTCCAATTTCAACAGCAAAAGATCAAATCACACACAAGGACAACAGATTTAAAGTGGTTCACCAAAAGGCTACGTCCACGGTTTAAAGACTGTCTGAACACCGATCCGGAATAGGTCTGAATCTATTTAGTCGCACCAACGACAAAGAGCACCAACCCTTGAGTTTCAGATAGCACCCACTATCTAGGAAGCACCTACTCCCTTTCCAAGATGTCTGCACCCACAGACAGGATCACCAAATCCCCAACACCAAGCACCCACTTGATGTTTTACAGAATAAAAGTTTAGAACTTTTTACAGGCCTTCCCCTCTACAATCTCTCTCTCTCAATCCCTTACAAATTGAAATTTAAAGCATAAACAGAGAGACACTTATCTATGGACGAATCATCGTCATCTTCATGAGCACATTCTCGTCCACACTTGCTATAGAAACGTGCAACACAACAACCCCAGTAGCACCTTCTTCTCACCATCACCCTTCTCTCCAAATCTCTCTTGTTCTTGTTCTTTTTTTTTTAACCTCATATTTTCAGATCCTAAAAAATTGGATCTCTAGCCAATAGAGGAAATTGCTCACAACAAAAAGATAGGAGGAATATCTTTTTAGCTTTCTTGCCAAGCAAAAGAACCCAACATGAAATTTCTCGTTTTGGCTAGGCTGACTTACCATTTGGGTCAGATGAATATGATGGGCCATCTGCTTATTACTATCCAGCACATAATGGGACCCACAGCAACCTACCCAGAAGATATATTAATCTCGCAGTGCAGAAAAACTGCAAAATATATCTCCACTAAAAAATTCATAACTTCCTCTTCTGAGCTTTAAATGACATGATTTTTGAGCCAAATGAAAGATATATCAGAGGGCTACAACTTTTATGTTTTGAGATTTAACCCAGATTTAGTGGAAGGTAGAGTAAAAACACCTTGAAGCTGACTGGTTAAGGAAAACAGCAATCTGAGAGAGATAGAGTTGTCCCGCTGTCCGGGCCATAACTTTAAAACCTAAAGTCAGATCAACCCGATTCCAAAACCAAAAATCAAGTCCTCTCACTGATGCACAAAAGTCATGTTGACCACTTTTTAATCCAGATGTTAGATGTGAAGATATAAGCACAACAACAGTCGGTTCATAGCTGTGTTGTTGTACTTCACCACACTTGTTTGCAATGTTTGTGACAATGTGTTGACAGTAATTCCAACACATAATCACGCTGGACACTTCATCAAAACTCTCCATAGTATCTCAAATTATAACAATCTCCCCCTTTGGAATTGTTGGCAACACATGGAACATGTTGATCTTCATGTTACTTGCAAACAAGTTTCTGATCTTCTTATGTCAGTGCTGCTCTTCTATCAGTTACCATCATATTGACAGCTCCTCAGCGCTGCTCTTCTATCAGTTACCATCATATTGACAGCTCCTCAATAATCCATATCATAGACTCCCCCTGTCATCATGCTAATTCTCATAGTCTCTGGCCGAAATGAAACACTGATGACGGTTTCAGAGTCTTGTTCTGCACATTCTCTCCCCCTTTGACAACAAATCCAAAGGGACTGATCAGGGAAGCAAATAAAATAAGCATGAGTGCCTCCTCCCTCTTCCTTGAAGGTCTTCTAAGTCTTTGGAGAGTGAGTAACTCCCAATTTCTTGTGAAGATACTCGAAGACTTCCTTTGGGAGTGGCTTTGTGAAGATATCAGCCACTTGCTCAGTGCAGGTTGGAACGTATTCCAACTTTACCTCTCCAGCAGCAACCTTTTCTTTGAGAAAGTGATAGCGGATTGCAACATGCTTCGTTCGAGAGTGCTGAACAGGATTCTTACAGATGTGAATTGCACTCGTGTTGTCACATAGGATCGGCGTAGGATCAGTTGTCTGAACTCCTAGATCAGAGAGCATTTGCCGCATCCACAGCACTTGCGTACAACAAGTTGCCGCTGCAATATATTCCGCTTCCGCTGTCAAAAGAGATACTGAATCTTGCTTCTTACTGTGCCATGCCACCAACCTTTCACCGAGATAGAATGCACCACCGCTTGTACTCTTGCGATCATCTATACATCCAGCCCAATCGGCGTCAGAGTATGCAACAAGAGTGAAGGATTTGCCTTTGGGATACCAGATACCAAGCTCCATAGTACCTTTCAGATATCGAAAGATCCTTTTTACTGCTGTAAGGTGCATCTCAGTTGGTGATGCTTGAAATCGAGCCACCATACATACTGCTTGTAGAAGATCCGGTCTTGTAGCAGTCAAGTAAAGCAAGCTTCCTATCATAGAACGATAGGTGGTGTGATCAACGGACGAAACCTTATCATCTTTGCTTAGCTTTGTGTTCGTTGACATTGGTGTGCTCACTGGCTTGCTGTCTTCCATGTTAAAATGCTTCAGCATTTCCTTGATGTACTTCATCTGTGATATGAAGATACCATGTTTCAGCTGCTGAACTTGCAAACCAAGAAAGAACTTTAGTTCTCCAAGCATTGACATCTCAAATTCTTTCTTCATCTCTTCAGCAAAATTCCTGCACAATTCTTCATCATTTCCGCCAAAGATTATGTCATCGACATAAATAATAACAACCAGCTATTTGCTTAACTCTGTTTTGACATAAAGATTGCTATCAACCAGTCCTTTTCCAAAGCCGATCTTGCGGAGATAGAGGTCCAGACTTGCATACCACGCCCTTGGTGCTTGTTTCAGTCCATAAAGAGCCTTTTTCAACTTGCACACTAGGTCTGAATTTTTGCTAATAAAAAAACCATCAGGTTACTCAATGTAGACCTCTTCTTCAATAATCCATTCAAGAAAGCTGACTTTACGTCCATCTGAAATACCTTGAAGGTTTTGTATGCAGCCAATGCAAGAAACATACGAATGGCTTCCAGACGAGCCACCGGTGCAAAGGTCTGTCACACCCCGAAACCGGGCCCTGCAGTGATCCGACCTCGGGATACAAAATTTTGAGATAAATTTGAAACTTTTGTTATGTTTCCAAAGATCCGCGTGAATGAGGATAATCAAATCCCATCACAATCAGAGTATATTTTCGCGGAAGCTAAACATGGTGTTACGACTCGGAATCCGTGGCCATCGGGTTCCGTGTCGCACGCAACCAATATCATAAAGCCATCAAATAAACAGACTGGCATAAATTGTAAATCATAGAACACTGAGCTGGTAGTAACAAATCTATTATTTCCCACATATTCAAATTACAATTAACAAATGTCTTAATTACAAACCCAAAAGAAACAGGCTAACAAAGCCATACGAATAAACCACTAAGTGACATACTACCCCAAGTGATTTTACGAGCTCCGGTGCCAAACTTGACATCTAGATGATATCAATGGGCAGCCTCTCACGTCATACTGACGGCCCCACCGCCTCCTCCGATCAAACACCTAAAAACAGAAAGAGAGGAAACTGGCACCAAATAAACAGGGTCAGCCACGACGGTCTGGCAAGCAAATAAACAAGTAATATGAAACAAAAGGACATACATAAAACCTGATGAAATCATTGTAAAACCGAATAAAGAGTCTAAACAATAATAACAATAAATCATGCTAAAACGATCGAAAGACCGAACATAAATATCAAGCCAAATAAGCGAATAGTCTCTGGAGCATAAATATCTCGGAAAGATAACAGCCTAAGCAAAACATTTAATAATTGGAAATACATTTAAAATCCTGAATAATAGAGACGATATGATAAAAGATCGATTTCATAAACATTAACAATTTCAAAGCATAAAGAGTATAAACAACAAGAATTATAAAATAAGGTAATACACAGATAAAGCACTGGCAACCACACATAGCTATATTCTCCTATTACCGAAGTAACAAGAGCAGACAGAAACGTAGCCACTGAACGTGGTACCGGAAATAGGATCAAAACCGTAGCCATACAAATGGGACCGGCAGATCAAAAATTAGAACCGTAGCCATACAAATGGGACCGGCAGATAAAACCGTTGCCATGGTCGGTACAAACAGAATCCAAGCTGCAGCTGGCGGACAGATTAAAGATCCCAAGCCGGGTGATCAGCCCGACAAGGTGACCTAAGCCTAGTGGTGCCTTTAGTTTTCAAAACTTGAACCGATACAAATCAAACCATAATACTAATCCCTTTGGCTCAGGGGCTCACACTACAAAGCTCTGGCCCCGTCTTGCCTCGAGGTTTTATTTTCAAAATACTAGTCTTAACAAAATAATAGTCTCATCGAAGAAATCCCAAATGTAACGAACCACTCCAATCTCCTTTCAAATCAATTCGGAGAAAACACACGAATATCCATGGTAAACCGCTCAAATACACATCAAAGTGATTTGTATAAAATCATACGATCAATCCTTTTGAATATGGAAAACCCCATGATTTTATAACAAATCACCGATGCTATTTAAATTAGTTCACCAAAGAATATACATACAAATACATATACATTCTCTAACTTGGAATGGAATGGAATTATGTAGAATGACTTAATGACTTACCAAGGGACCATCTCAATGCACATTTAACCTTTAAACATTGATTATTAAGAGAATATGTTTGATGCCAATGAAAATCCATAACATTTAAATGATAAAGTGCGTATTGAGACTCGAAAGGTTCCCGGGTAACTTCACACACGATCATTCTCTCATTGTTCCCATCCCCATTTCACAAATACCAAGTATTACACATAATTCCAAACTCTCTTTAAAACAGGCCCATAGCTGGCCTTAACCCAAGCCCAAAACAGTCCTTAATTGGCTCAAGAAACAGGTCTAAAGAAACCCCAAAAGAAATAATTAAAACCTCTTTGAATCAGGCCCAAATCGGGCCTTGAACCAAACCCAAAACAGCCTTTAAAACAGTCCAAAAACTGACCTTGAATAGCCCACAAAACAAGTTTTAAAACAACCCAAAACTTAAACCTTGAATGGCCCACAAAACAAGTTTTAAAACAGCCCAATATCAGGCACTGAAATGGCCCAATATCAGGTCTTAAAACAACCCAAGCAGGCCTTGAAACAGGCCCAAACAGTCCACCAAAACAGCCCACAGAATGAGCCCGGACAGTCCTGGGCTCGCTCGAGCGACCCAGTGTCCGCTCGAGCCAAGCCCAGGCAGAACCTGGTCCGCTCGAGCGGCCCACTGGGTCGCTCGAGCGGACTGCGCTCTGTCACAGTCCGGGCTGAGTGCAGTAATGCACTCTTTTGAGCCTTTTTCTGATTCTTTTCCCCCTCTTTCTTCCATACTCATTTTCACATTAACTTGGGCCCTTTCATGACCTCCACAAATCATCAAATCACCATTCCTAAATCATTCTAATTAGCCAAACACAACACTTTTAAATCAAGGTTTTCTCCCCATTTCTTTGAACACCAACTCTTAACACAAAGAATCAAATTTTCTAAATAACCAAGATGAAAGCAAACTTCTAATACATTGTAAGACCATAACATAAATGGAAATCCATATAACATTGGTCCATTCAATCAAAGTAAATCCATAAATCAAAAGGATTAAATCATAAGAAGAAAAAGCCATGAAATGAAACCAAATGAGATGAATCATCATATT
The DNA here is from genome assembly GCA_012931725.1 of Litsea cubeba. Taxonomy (NCBI): domain Eukaryota; kingdom Viridiplantae; phylum Streptophyta; class Magnoliopsida; order Laurales; family Lauraceae; genus Litsea; species Litsea cubeba. Next base: position 80,701,360 of record CM022946.1, on the reverse strand, counting down.
AATTGTGAAATTCACTTGCCTCAAGCCACAATGAAAGCTAAGATGCTCTTCAAACCATGCTCTAGGGTCTCAAGCTCCCAAAATCACAAAACCCCCAAAATAGCTCATGAATAAACCCTAGAAAACAAATCCATTGCAAAAACTCAAGGAAGACCTTTGCATGAATGACAAACACATTCTAAATGGTTTGGAAAACTAAGATTTGGAGAAAGAAATCCATTGCTCACCTTTTTGAAGCTCAAACAAAGAAGAAATGCTTGGATGAGAGGTCTCTCCTAACTCAAAATCCTTGGAAAAGGCATCTTTGGGAAGCCAAGAGAGAGGAGAAGAAGATGAGGAGATCATTCCTCCATTTAGCATCAAAGAACAAGAGACACATGAGGAGAGAGGAAGGGGGCTGGGAGAAGAACTCTATCTCCTCCCCTTTGTTGCAGGAAAATGAAGGATGGGAGAGAAGAGAACCCAAATGGTGGTTTTATAAGGTTAAGTGGGCTGGGCCCCGTGGGCCCCAATCTTCACAAGGCTGAAACTAACATTTGTGGGTCCCGAATGGAAACGTCGAAGAAGACAAAAACGATCAACAAAATATTTACTTTCCAAAAAGTATATTTTCCCTAATTTCTGAAATTTTCGAAATTCATGGACAGATTTAGTGTGAAAAGTCAGTTTTGCCCTTTTTTTCGAAAAACGCATTTTCTGATCATCAAATCAAAATGGTCAAAACATGAAAGTTGTTAAACTTCATAAAATGAGTCAAAATACACCAAATTCAGAATTTTTAGAAATCGAAAGTAATTTCTCATAAAATTACATTTCATATGGACCGGGTCAAACCAAACTCAACGGTCTCAAAATCTCAAAGGCTATGGAAAAAAATCTAGTCAAACTCAAAAACAAAGTCAAACCAACTCAAATCTTGCTTAAAAGCTAAACCACGATTAAAAAAATACTAATCAGAGAAATTGGGGGTCGGGGTCTTACATCCTCCCCCCCCTTAGAACCCATTTGGTCCTCCAAATGGTCTAAACCAAATCAAAATCAAAAACCCAAAAGACAAAAGAAAACACTGACACCCTACGCTGAACCTCGGCAACTGAGATGCTCTCTGATCAAACCTGACGTTGAGATACACGGTCAACAACATTCTGATTCGGTTGAAGGCTTCATACTGTTCCACATTTCTGTTCAAAAACATACTTTTCTGACCAAACTAGAGTTCAACAATTCTTCTAATCATCCTTGACGTCATCTGTCGTTCCTGTACTGGATCATTTCTTTTACTTACCTCGTCAGTCACTGTCGGTCCAAGAAACCACAAGTTCTGTCTCCTTCTATCACTTTGGAATTTCTGTGCCTTAAGTCTTTCAAAGCTGTACACGGTGCTCCCGATGCTTGTACAAAGATGTGATCGTAGACATGTTTTCACTGAAAAGTTGTCGTCCCAAAAATTCTGAAATTCCATGTGTTTGCTCTAGCTATGTTTCTCGAATGCATCATCAGCTTCTCGCCTCCAAATATACCGTCAATCCTTCTTCGTTCTGAAATCACAAACTCCAAATTCTACAGGTCTCCTGTCACTGGCTTGGTCTGCTACAACCCAGATGTCATACTGCTATATACCAATTATAAAACTGCCATAACCTATTGAGCTGTTCTGTGTCAAAACTTCTCATGGCTTGCCTCTTCAGATTTCACTCTTCAAGTCTTCTACCCTGACATGAAAAGCCGACCTTGGAATTCCAATCTGTGTTCACAACTCCATATTCCAATCTTTCTGTGCTGTACTCAGAATTCCTGCCCACATCTGATTCCATCTGCTTACTGCTCTTGATCTCTTACCTGTTACTGTGTTATCAACAAAATAAACCTGCCAAGCTGGCATCATTCCCTGATAAGTTGAAACTTTCAATCCAAGTCTTGAATGATGTTGATTCTCTCGTAGATCCAACTTTGTCCTCAACTGAACTAGTACACATCCGGACATCCATCAACTCTTCACTTCATACACCTCCAAACTCCAACCAAAGGCTATTATAACTCATTCCATTCGATGCAAAACAAATCTTAAAATCTTGCACATAGTGACTAAAATAATTACTTAGTTGAATTTCATCATTTTAAAACATAGTAAAAACCGAACCTCCAAATTGTCAAGTAAAGCTTAATGAATAAAGTTTATCAAAGTTTGAACATGAAACAACATTATTCGTTTTGAAATTCATGTTTTCATAACCCAACAAATCCTTGGAATACTCAACAACCTCAAATTAGGATTTTCAAAAATAAATCAAATTCATGTAGTATGACCATACATTAAATTTTATTGGAATCCATTTCCAACCAAACATATACAAAATTTTGAAATCGTCAAGGTTTTGAAATGTAGATGTCAATATTTAAGAAAATTAAAACAAGAGTGAAATTCTAAGGTCATTGTAAAATAATATCTTAAGAAGATTAAACAAAAATTCGAAACACAAATTCTTATGAAGACAAAATCATGTGACTCCTGAAAAGAGTATAATAATATAGTTTATTTCAAAATAAGCCTTAAAGAAGGAACATAAATCCATTGTTTAAACTCTGCAAGGATAAATCATAGACATTAAGAAAAATATAACAAAAGATGAAAACATCACGAAAATCATTCTCACTAAGAAAAGGGACATCACAAAACTGAGGTATACTCTTGCATCTGCATGTTGTCCAGTCCAATGCCCTGTAAGTCGGTAAAATCCACAAGGTTTCCTCTGCTGTCGAAAATTTATCTTGACTACAACTGACCATCCACTTGGTATTACTGCCGAATCAACTACACTGGCTAAGCTGCAAGTCACGGAATTTCTCAACCCAAAACTATGACAAGGCTCATCGAATCCTGGAAATCCCTGAGTTTCTTGCACTAACTTCTAATCTTACTGACTAAGAATCACCTATCCCTTCATAAAATCAATAGCTAATATGCCTCTTACAGTCCTTCATCTTGGAAAGATGGTCTGAGTTCACCCAAAATCCACATTTACTTACCTTGGTACGCTACATGATGATCTTCGATTAGCTGAAAGGGGATCTTCGAATACTGCTCAAGTTCTACTTTGGCTGGCAAATGCACATGTTTTCTCTCATTAACCACAATGGAGATGCTGAAGGCTGAAAGTCTGTTGATGTCCTCCAAAAACAACATACTAAGTCCACGGGGTTCTCAGTCTCCGACACAAACACAGATAAAAGACACCGAACAAGAGTATGGAGACTTTAAATTCTCCACCACTAAGGAGGAAATTTGGTCATCCAAATCTCCTAACAACAAGAACTAAAAGAAAAGACAAGCAAAATCTCCCGAACTGAAAGAAAAGCCGACTCAAATTCAAAGAAACAAAGACACGAGAAAACAAATCGACACAATCTAACGAATCCTCACCACACGTCTTAATGTCTCTAGAGTGTTTTATTTCCTAGAAACTAACCAGCTCTGATACCAAACCTGTCACACCCCGAAACCGGGCCCTGCAGTGATCTGACCTCGGGATGCAAAATTTTGGGATAAATTTGAAACTTTTGTTATATTTCCCAAGATCCGCGTGAATGAGGATAATCAAATCCCATCACAATCAGAGTATATTTTCGCGGAAGCTAAACATGGTGTTACGACTCGGAATCCGTGGCCATCGGGTTCCGTGTCGCACGCAACCAATATCATAAAGCCATCAAATAAACAGACTGGCATAAATTATAAATCATAGAACACTGAGCTGGTAGTAACAAATCTATTATTTCCCACATATTCAAATTACAATTAACAAATGTCTTAATTACAAACCCAAAAGAAACAGGCTAACAAAGCCATACGAATAAACCACTAAGTGACATACTACCCCAAGTGATTTTACGAGCTCCGGTGCCAAACTTGACATCTAGATGATATCAATGGGCGGCCTCTCACGTCAGACCGACGGCCCCACCGCCTCCTCCGATCAAACACCTAAAAACAGAAAGAGAGGAAACTGGCACCAAATAAACAGGGTCAGACACGACGGTCTGGCAAGCAAATAAACAAGTAATATGAAACAAAAGGACATAAATAAAACCTGATGAAATCACTGTAAAACCGAATAAAGAGTCTAAACAATAATAACAATAAATCATGCTAAAACGATCGAAAGACCGAACATAAATATCAAGACAAATAAACGAATAGTCTCTGGAGCATAAATATCTCGGAAAGATAACAGCCTAAGCAAAACATTTAATAATTGGAAATACATTTAAAATCCTGAATAATAGAGACAATAAGATAAAAGATCGATTTCATAAACATTAACAATTTCAAAGCATAAAGAGTATAAACAACAAGAATCATAAAATAAGGTAATACACAGATAAATCACTGGCAACCACACATAGCTATATTCTCCTATTATCGAAGTAACAAGAGCAGACAGAAACGTAGCCACTGAACGTGGTACCGGAAATAGGATCAGAACCGTAGCCATACAAATGGGACCGGCAGATCAAAAATCAGAACCGTAGCCATACAAATGGGACCGGCAGATAAAACCGTTGCCACGGTCGGTACAAACAGAATCCAAGCTGCAGCTGGCGGACAGATTAAAGATCCCAAGCCGGGTGATCAGCCCGACAAGGTGACCTAAGCCTAGTGGTGCCTTTAGTTTTCAAAACTCGAACCGATACAAATCAAACCATAATACTAATCCCTTTGGCTCAGGGGCTAACACTACAAAGCTCTGGCCCCATCTTGCCTCGAGGTTTTATTTTCAAAATACTAGTCTTAACAAATTAAAAGTCTCATCTAAGAAATCCCAAATGTAACGAACCACTCCAATCTCCTTTCAAATCAATTCGGAGAAAACACACGAATATCCATGGTAAACCGCTCAAATACACATCAAAGTGATTTGTATAAAATCATACGATCAATCCTTTCGAATATGGAAAACCCCATGATTTTATAACAAATCACCGATGCTATTTAAATTAGTTCACCAAAGAATATACATACAAATACACATACATTCTCTAACTTGGAATGGAATGGAATTACGTAGAATGACTTAATGACTTACCAAGGGACCATCTCAATGCACATTTAACCTTTAAACATTGATTATTAAGAGAATATGTTTGATGCCAATGAAAATCCACAACATTTAAATGATAAAGTGCGTATTGAGACTCGAAAGGTTCCCGGGTAACTTCACACACGATCATTCTCTCATTGTTCCCATCCCTATTTCACAAATACCAAGTATTACACATAATTCCAAACTCTCTTTAAAACAGGCCCATAGCTGGCCTTAACCCAAGCCCAAAACAGTCCTTAATTGGCTCAAGAAACAGGTCTAAAGAAACCCCAAAAGAAATAATTAAAACCTCTTTGAATCAGGCCCAAATCGGGCCTTGAACCAAACCCAAAACAGCCTTTAAAACAGTCCAAAAACTGACCTTGAATAGCCCACAAAACAAGTTTTAAAACAGCCCAAAACTTAAACCTTGAATGGCCCACAAAACAAGTTTCAAAACAGCCCAATATCAGGCCCTGAAATGGCCCAATATCAGGTCTTAAAACAACCCAAGCAGACCTTGAAACAGGCCCAAACAGTCCACCAAAACAGCCCACAGAATGAGCCCGGACAGTCCTGGGCTCGCTCGAGCGACCCAGGGTCCGCTCGAGCCAAGCCCAGGCAGAACCTGGTCCGCTCGAGCGGCCCACTGGGTCGCTCGAGCGGACTGGGCTCTGTCCCAGTCCGGGCTGAGTGCAGTAATGCACTCTTTTGAGCCTTTTTCTAATTCTTTTCCTCCTCTTTCTTCCATACTCATTTTCACATTAACTTGGGCCCTTTCATGACCTCCACAAATCATCAAATCACCATTCCTAAATCATTTTAATTAGCCAAACACAACACTTTTAAATCAAGGTTTTCTCCCCATTTCTTTGAACACCAACTCTTAACACAAAGAATCAAATTTTCTAAATGACCAAGATGAAAGCAAACTACTAATACATTGTAAGACCATAACATAAATGGAAATCCATATAACATTGGTCCATTCAATCAAAGTAAATCCATAAATCAAAAGGATTAAATCATAAGAAGAAAAAGCCATGAAATGAAACCAAATGAGATGAATCATCATATTAATTGTGAAATTCACTTGCCTCGAGCCACAATGAAAGCTAACATGCTCTTCAAACCATGCTCTAGGGTCTCAAGCTCCCAAAATCACAAAACCCCCAAAATAGCTCATGAATAAACCCTAGAAAACAAATCCATTGCAAAAACTCAAGGAAGACCTTTGCATGAATGACAAACACATTCTAAATGGTTTGGAAAACTAAGATTTGGAGAAAGAAATCCATTGCTCACCTTTTTGAAGCTCAAACAAAGAAGAGAGGCTTGGATGAGAGGTCTCTCCTAACTCAAAATCCTTGGAAAAGGCATCTTTGGGAAGCCAAGAGAGAGGAGAAGAAGATGAGGAGATCATTCCTCCATTTAGCATCAAAGAACAAGAGACACATGAGGAGAGAGGAAGGGGGCTGGGAGAAGAACTCTATCTCCTCCCCTTTATTGCAGGAAAATGAAGGATGGGAGAGAAGAGAACCCAAATGGTGGTTTTATAAGGCTAAGTGGGCTGGGCCCCATGGGCCCCAATCTTCACAAGGCTGAAACTAACATTTGTGGGTCCCGAATGGAAACGTCGAAGAAGACAAAAACGATCTACAAAATATTTACTTTCCAAAAAGTATATTTTCCCCAATTTCTGAAATTTTCAAAATTCATGGACAGATTTAGTGTGAAAAGTCAGTTTTGCCCTTTTTCTCGAAAAACGCATTTTTTGATCATCAAATCAAATTGGTCAAAACATGAAAGTTGTTAAACTTCATAAAATGAGTCAAAATACACCAAATTCAGAATTTTTAGAAATCGAAAGTAATTTCTCATAAAATTACATATCATATGGACCAGGTCAAACCAAAGTCAACGGTCCTCAAAATCTCAAAGGGTATGGAAAAAAACCTAGTCAAACTCAAAAACAAAGTCAAACCAACTCAAATCTTGCTTAAAAGCTAAACCACGATTAAAACAATACTAATCAGAGAAATTGGGGGTCGGGGTCTTACAAGGTCTCTTCAAAATCTATGCCATCAACTTGAGCATAGCCTTTACAAACCAACCTTGCTTTGTTACTTATGACCTGACCATCTTCATTCAGCTTATTCCGAATGACCCATTTAGTACCAATAACATTCTTATCAGTAGGTCTAGGAACTAGTTCCCATGTGGAGTTCTTCTCAATTTGCTCCAACTCCTCATGCATAGCTTTCAACCAACTTTCATCGAGACTGGCTTCAGCCACAGTCTTGGGATCAATGGTGGACACAAGTGAATAATTACTAACTACACTTTGACTAGTTTGAACACCGGCCTTAGGATCTCCAATGATTTGATCCTTAGGGTGTTGCTCTACCCAAGTCCTATGCTTAATAGGAGAGGCGACTTCTGAACCGTCCCTTGATGCATTGGATTCAGACCTTTCATTCTCGGATTCAGAGAGGTTTTCATAAATTGTGCTTCCTTCACTAGAAATAGGCATGGATTCATGATGTTCATCAATTCTAACATCAGCACTTTCTATGATCTTTCTGGTCCTTTTGTTAAGACACCGGTAAGCCTTACTAGAGGAGGAGTAACCCAGAAATATACCTTCATCAGCTCTTTCTTCGAATTTGCCCGGATTTTGTTCGAGCCGCTTGATATAACACTTGCTACCGAAGACTCTGAAGTGCTTGACTGTTGCTTTTCTCCCAAACCATAGCTCATAGGGAGTTTTGTCTTCATGTGGCCTGATCAAGCATCGATTCTGAATGTACACAACCGTATGAAGTGCCTCCTTCCAATATTTGTCAGCCAGCTTGCTTTCAGTTAGCATTGTGCGAGCCATCTCTTGCACGGTGCGATTTTTCCGTTCCACAACTCCATTTTGCTGTGGAGTTCTAGGGGCTGAGTATTGTCTTTGAATGCCTTGGTGTTCACAATACTTAGTGAACTCTTCAGATGTGAACTCGCCTCCACGATCAGACCTTAAAATCTTGATACGTTTTTCAATTAGATTTTCAACTTGTGCTTTAAACACTTTAAAACGATCAAGTGCTTGATGTTTATGCTTAAGAAACAATACCCATGTCATACGAGTATAATCATCAATGCATAACATGAAATACTTATCTCCATTGGTGCTTTGAGTTCGCATCGGTCCACAGAGATCAGTGTGCACTAGCTCAAGAGGTTTCTTTGAATGATGCTCCTTTGACTTGAACATTACCCTCGTTTGCTTTCCCTTTTGGCAGGAGTCGCAAATGGGGTTGGAAGGCTTTTCAACTGTAGACATACCTCTTATAGCTTTTGAATTGCAAATCATTGACATGTTATCAAAGCTTAGATGCCCGAGGCGTTTGTGCCACAACCAACTTTCCTCTGTCCAACTCATCAAGCAAGTCTTTTCAGCTCCATCTGATAATGCATAGAGATTTCCAGCGGTCCTAGATCCAGTAGACACTGTTTTGCCGTTGCTACACTTCTTGATAGCAAACTCATTCTTTGTGAAGACAACTTCGTGGCCCTTGTCACAGATCTGGCTCACACTTAGCAAGTTGTGTCTAAGTCCAGACACATATAAGACTTCTTCTGATCTGATCTTGTTTGCCATCAGCTGAACAACACCTTTTCCGCAGATTTTGGCACCATCATTGTTACCAAACTTCACTGATCCGCCTTCATAGTGCTGTAATTTGATGAATTTATCCTTATCACCTGTCATATGGCTTGAACAGCCACTATCAAGGACCCATGGTGCTGCCTTCTTTTGTGCATTGAATGCCATTTGCACAATGAGCGATTCCTTGGAATTTTCTGCACTTTTCTTTGCCCTCCAAGCCTTGACTAACTTGGATTTCTTTTCAACCTGAAATTGGTTAGCAATAGGCAACCTACAATCCCTAGCCAAGTGTCCATAATTATAACACTTATGGCACTCAATTTTGTGGCCGTTTAGGATTGAGAAAGGGTTCCTAGTCACTAATGGACTGTTTCTAACATAGAATCTACAATCAGCTCTTTTATGTCCATATCTATTACAATGAAAGCAATAACCATAGAATCTGAACATTCTTCCTTTCTTAGGTGGCTGGTTAAACTCCACAAACCTTTTCTTATTGACCATCTCAATACTAGGTTGAATTTGAAGCTTTGTAGCCTTGAGAGGTATAGCACTTTGTTTCATAAACAAAGAAGGTGCAGCCTTAGAGGACTCTCCGGTCTCAAATCCAATACCAAATTTATTGTGGAAGGGCTTTTGAATTTTCAGAATTTCATTGAGTTTCATTGTCCTTTCAATCGCTTGGAGCGCTTTGAGTTTTTGGCTACTTTCCAAGTTTTCAGCCTTTGCTCTAGCGATTTCAGTTTCAAGTTTCATAGCCTCTTCCTTTGTGATACTTATTTGATTTTCAAGGACTTCCACCATTCTTTTATATTCTTCAACTTGAGTTTTCAAAGCAATAACTGAACTTTCAGATTCATGAAGAAGTTTCAGATTTTTCTTACTTGTTTTACGTTCCATGCTAAGCTCCTCAAGTGCAGCAATGAGTTCTTCTTCAAGATTGATCTCAGCCTCCTCTTCCTCTTCCAGCTCTTGCTCCTCTTCTTCTTCAACAATAACCATGAAGAGAGCTTCAGCTGATTCATCATCGTCTGAAGTTTCAGACGTGCTGTCATCTTGTTGACTTATAAAGTTTTTTGCTTTGCCCGTTTTTCTGAAATTTTTCTTCCCTTTACTCTAATCAGCATAAGAGTAATTATCATTGTCTTCTTTCAGCGGACACTTCGCAGCAAAGTGACCAACACCTCCACAATTGAAGCATTTAAAGGGTAGCTTCCCTTTGTACTTTCCATTGCTTCCTTTCTTCAGCTTTCTAACAAATTGAGCCTCAAGCTCATCATCCTCAGTATCAGCATCATGACCAGCAATCTCTCTCCCCTTTTTCTGAGCTTTGAAGGCCGCTTCTCTATCAGATGAGGACGTCTTGCCTATGCGCATCTCGTAGGCAGTGAGTGAACCATGCAATTCATCCATGGTGAAAGCATTCAGATCCTTAGCTTCTTCAATGGCAGAGACTTTGGAATCAAACCGGGAAAGAAGAGATCTTAGAACCTTTTTGACGATGACTGGTTCCTTAATCTCCTCCCCTAGTCCACGAATGTCATTCGTGACTTCATTCACTCGTTGCAAGTAAGAGTCAACATTCTTGCTTTCCTCCATGCGAAGAGACTCGAATTGAGAGCGATGAGTTTGCAACTTTGCCTCTTCAATCTTCTCATCACCTTCATGAATGCTTTGCAACTTGTCCCATATTCCCTTGGCTGTTTTGCAAGCAATAACTTTGAGTGCTCGCTGTCCACAAGGCCACTAAAGAGTGCATTCTGCGCCTTGGAGTCGTTGTCTGCTAACTTCTTCGTTGCAGCATCAGTGGGTACGATGGCAGCATTGTAACCGACTCTGACAGCCTCCCAGACATCATAGCCAAGTGATTTGATGAAGGCCTGCATTTTGATCTTCCAGAAGGAGTAATTAGAACCATCAAACAAAGGTGCTTTCATATTCCCTGTATTAGATGCCATGTGATTTGATAAGAGATCACCCTCAGCGTGTTAAGCTTATCAAGGGAACCTTGCTCTGATACCAATTGTTGGATATCGCGATCACTGAGAGGGGGGGTGAATCAGTGATTTCTTAAAAACCAGGTCCAATTTCAACAACAAAAGATCAAATCACACACAAGGACAACAGATTTAACGTGGTTCACCAAAAGACTACGTCCACGGTTCAAAGACTGTCCGAACACTGATCCGGAATAGGTCTGAATCTATTTAGTCGCACCAACGACAAAGAGCACCAACCCTTGAGTTTCAGATAGCACCCACTATCTAGGAAGCACCTACTCCCTTTCCAAGATGTCTGCACCCACAGACAGGATCACCAAATCCCCAACACCAAGCACCCACTTGATGTTTTACAGAATAAAAGTTTAGAACTTTTTACGGCCCTTCCCCTCTACAATCTCTTTCTCTCAATCCCTTACAAATTGAAATTTAAAGCATAAACAGAGAGACACTTATCTATGGACGAATCATCATCATCTTCATGAGCACATTCTCGTCCACACTTGCTGTAGAAACGTGCAACACAGCAACCCCAGCAGCACCTTCTTCTCACCATCACCCTTCTCTCCAAATCTCTCTTGTTCTTTTTTTTTTTAACCTCATATTTTCAGATCCTAAAAAATTGGATCTCTAGCCAATGAGGAAATTGCTCACAACAAAAAGATAGGAGGAATATCTTTATGGCTTTCTTGCCAAGCAAAAGAACCCAACATGAAATTTCTCGTTTTGGCTAGGCTGACTTACCATTTGGGTCAGTACTATCCAGCACATAATGGGACCCACAGCAACCTACCCAGAAGATATATTAATCTCGCAGTGCAGAAAAACTGCAAAATATATCTCCACTAAAAAATTCATAACTTCCTCTTCTAATCTCGAAATGACATGATTCTTGAGCCAAATGAAAGATATATCAGAGGCTACAACTTTCATGTTTTGAGATTTAACCCAGATTTACTGGAAGGTAGAGTAAAAACACCTTGAAGCTGACTGGTTAAGGGAAACAGCAATCTGAGGGAGATAGAGTTGTCCCGTTGTCCGGGCCATAACTTTAAAACCTAAAGTCAGATCAACCCGATTCCAAAACCAAAAATCAAGTCCTCTCACTGATGCACAAAAGTCATGTTGACCACTTTTTAATCCAGATGTTAGATGTGAAGATATAAGCACAACAACAGTTGGTTCATAGTTGTGTTGTTGTACTTCACCACACTTGTTTGCAATGTTTGTGACAATGTGTTGACAGTAATTCCAACACATAATCATGCTGGACACTTCATCAAAACTCTCCATAGTATCTCAAATTATAACATACTTGTGTAGTTTGATTCTTCATAGTGGAACCAGGGGACTGTGTGGCCCTTGAGAGTGGATGTAGGTCTGTGTGACTGAACCACTATAAATCCCTTGTGTCAATTTCTCTATCTCTATCTCTTGTGCTTGATTTACATACCTATATGTTGTGGAGATTGTTATGAATGATATTTCATCATTGAGTTTAAATTGACACACATCCACTTGTGCAAAAACAAGATTGAACATATTGGTTAATCATATTTTGTTTAGTACACACACTTTAACATATATTCATTTGAGCACTTTGATATAAATCACTAGTGAATTTGTGAAGAGTGTTTTACACACACATGTGCTTATTAACATAAAACTAATTGTCATATTTTTTATTGTTTAAGCACTCACACATTGAACACATATTCCGCATAAGTTGTATCCTTATTTGTGTTCATTGTGTTCCTTATCCTAGTTGGGATTAAAATTGGACTAAGATGTTTTAATTGGGAAAAGAATTACATTAGTCCTATTTCTTCGGTCGAATCCCGAGGGATGAATGTCCTGGTTACAAATTCTGAGCCACCACCTTGCAATCTACCTCAAGATGATGCGATCACACCCATCCAGCAGTTGGAACAAGGCCTGCAGAGAATTGAAACTCTGTTGGAAAACCTTCTCCTCGCCTTCCAAAATCAGGCGAACAATGAACCTCCTCCGAATCTTCAAGATGATGAGGTAAATGGAGAAGAAAATGAGTCACGCGCCCTTACCAAAAGGATGTAGACAGTATCCTCACCAAAGCAAAAGAAGAGGATATACTCAAGGAGCATGGGATCAAGCCACCATATCCCTTATGGATGGACTCGGTCCCATTCCCTACAAAATTCAAGCATCCTACTTTCCAAACATATACGGGGAAAGGATCAGCCAGACAGCACGTCATCCACTTCAAGATCTTGATGAGAGCTATCGCGGAGCAAGATGCACTCAAGATTCGCCTCTTTGCAAGTACCCTAAAAGGTATGGCCTTTGATTGGTACTCCACTTTGCCAGAGGCCTAGAGACACGCTTCCTAACTCACTTCAAAGGTGAGGATCATCCCGCTACTATGGCTCGGCTGTGCAGCCTAAAACAGGGGGAGAATGAGTCAACATATGACTTCATTCACAAGTGGAAAGCAATGGCATACAAATGCTCTGATGTATTGCCACAAGTGCCGCTAGTCGACATCTACCGAAACAACATGAGAGCTAGAATCAGCTCCATGATCATCGGCAACAAATCAAAGAACCTGGGAGAACTCCTAGAAGCTTCCATGGAAGCTGAAACGGTGATAAAAGACCTCAACAGTCAGAAATCATCAAGAAAAGAGCCAACCACCATTGCAACCTCTAAACCAAAGAAAAAAGAGGTCCTCAATGTGCGGACCAAGTTGGCTCCTCAGCCACCAAAGAAAGCTAAAAACAAAGCTGCAGGTAAAAGACCTGAACTCTCAGATGCCTTCACAGAGTGAGTTAAAAAGAAATACCCGTTCGATGAAGATGTTGATGAAATCTTCGGGGCCCTCATGGCAAATGGCAAGCTCACCTTGCCTGAACGGAAAAGACCGGGAGATGTTGGCAAAACCAACGATCCTCGGTACTGTCCATACCACCAGATGATCTCACATCCTCTCAATCAATACTTCGTTGTGAGAGAGAAAATAAATGAAATGTGGAAAAACAGAGTCATCACCTTCGACAAAAACTATGGGTCTGCCTCCGTCAACATGGTGTCATATGGACAAACACCAAAATCACCGAAGAAGAAGATCACTGCTTCCTTCAAGGTGATAAACAGAATCCAAGCATTCGAGGAACCGGTTCCTTACCCGACACCAGACGGACAACCCATATGGGTACATCCCGATCTCCTGGAAGATGAAAATTGGGAGGTCGTGAAAACAAAGCCTACAGCTCAACAGCAAAGGCAGGCTAGGAAACATCCCATCAAGCTCAAACGGTAAGAAAAGACCCAGCCAAAACAAGAAGTCCAAGAAAAGGCAGAGGCTTCCTCTACCGTTTCACTGGAGGCAACAAAAACGTCCCTTCCAGAGACTTCAAAGGGGGTAAGAAAATTCACTCTCAGTGATTTCATACCACCTCAATTTAAAGAAGCCACATAGGGGGCATCATACTCTTGCAATTCGGTAGTTGGATCCTCCATTGATGGATACGAGTTCAGCGACACTGATGATGGATTCTTCGAATCTAACTACACCGACAAGTGGGAGGAGTCCCTTGAAACAGGAGAATATCTCTCCGATGAAGAATGGGTTCCTCAGACTCATTTTATGCCAGTAATCTGGTATAACCCCCTACAGCCACAAGGATCCTGGTCTGATGATGAAGAAGACCAAGAGGTTGTACATGAAAATGTTGTTGAACCAGCACCCGTCATTGCTCCAGTGGAACCCGACCATGTTGAACCACGAAGAGCAGACGAAGAAGAAGATTTGGCTCCCATGCCTGATCTTGAACAATATGCAAGGATCTTACAGCGTCTCACCCTAGAACAAGAGCAAGACCGCGTCAACAAGCTTCCCCGCAATCCAGAGCCGGAAGTCCCTGATGACCATCAAGTACATTCTCCCTTAACTCCTGAAAATGGAGAAAATTGCTGGATAGACGATCCTCTTACATCCGAGGATGAGTCTGACTCCGATCAGGCAACGTCTCCTATTAGAGCTTCTTGTAATATGATAATTCGGGATTATAGCTCTTCCGAGGCATCGTCTGATGAGATCACTTACACTCCAACGACGCCTAGCAATGTATCCTCTGGAGCCACCTCATCTCACGTGACTTTAACTGAGACAACACCCTCTCAGATTTCTTCTCCTAAGACTGTGACTTCAAAGCTCACACCCTTCCTGACTGAAGAATCCCCAGCTATTGATGCTTGGGACGATGAATTGGTCAACGAAGAAGAAAGGTTGTTAGATGTTGTTCAGGACTTGTTCCCGGAAAATGCTCCGTGCAACACAATCACTGAGGATGGCAACTCTGCTGCAAATACATCCCCAGCAAATGAAAAATGACTGCCTTTTGATCTTGAAGACAATCTTCCAAATGAAGACCCTTCTTAAGAAGCTCTCGAAGTTGGTAGAGGCACCCGCTCTGGCCGGGACTACCATAAAAATTACAACCAATCTTCTTTACATATGTAAATCCTTCGGGAAAAGATGTTGTAAGCACCCCTAGTGGCAACAATGATGAACATGTAGGCCCCAAGGAGGCTTTCAAGTATGACTTGATTGAACACTTCAAGCACATACCTGCACGTCTGCACATCTTAGATTTATTGCGAATGTCTCCGCAGACTTGTGATAATCACATTTCAGAATTACAGAAGCTGAATGAGGATGTCGACAAACATGCCCCGCAAGTCCTCCAAATTGAACTGGACTACAGGGTAAAAAACTCAGAAACTTCCTCAAAGGGAGAAAGGAAGAAAACTGAGGGATCATGCATTGAACGCCTCTCGGTTCAAAAGGCAGCCAGTGCAACCATCGCCTTCACAAAGGAAGACCTCCTACTTGGCGAAACAAGGCATAATCGACCCCTGTATTTCACAGGTTACATCAAGGAAATGCATATGCACAGAGTTCAGATCGACCTAGGTTATGCACTCAACCTCATCTCCACTTCGGCTCTCGAAGAGTTGGGCATACCACCCAGCAAGCTGAGCCACACATCTGTATCTATCTTTGGATACGATGGGAGTACTCAAAGGCCTATCGGCAAAATTAGGTTCAAGTTGCAGATCGGTGATCTTATCTCTGAGGTCACTGTGTATGCAATAAAAACCCCTTCATGCTACAACATCCTTCTCGGACGCCCCTGGATCCATGAGAATGGTGTTGTACCTTCAACTTTACATCATTGCATCAAATTCGTCAGCGACGATGACATGATACATCAAGTCTTTGCGGATAGAAAACCCTTCAAAGGTAAAGAAGTCCACTTTGCAGACTCCGAGATGTATGAAGGTCAAAAAGAAGGAGAGGACACAGCACCCTTTGCCGAAAATCTCCAAAAACATAAAGGAAAGGCTCCTCAACAATCACAGGAAGAAAACAAACCATCCGGTAAATCCGAAGAGAGCATTTAAACTCCCTTCATCATCTCCCTCAAACCTTCAAAGCCTTTGGTCATCACGACTAAAGTAAATAAGGCAAAACAAAAGTCTAGGGGCAAATTTATTGTCTCTTTCGTGTCTATCATGCAAGACACGGATTTGAATTCAGAGCCAGAAGACGACACATCGTCAAGCCAAGCTGACACTCAGCAAGTTCAGCCTGCTCTTACTCCAATGGAAACGCCTTCTGACATAGAAGATCCTACGTCAGCTTCCTTCGTTGTTCCAGCAACTTCAGCAAAAGAAAAGTCGATCTGCTTTTATAGATCGGATGCTTCTTCATCAAACTCCATGCTTGAACCTTTCCAAAACGAAGGTATGCCTCAATTATCCTTATATAGCCCCGTGGCACAAGCTATTATGAAGAAGATGGGCTATGACGCTCAAAACCCAGTCGGATTGGGAGAAGGACGTGGTATTCCCATGCCATTGGGGCTCGTCTTGACCAAAAGCCAGCTGGAAGATTGGAAACTCTACGACCATGTAGAAAAGTCTTCACACGGGCTAGGATATGATCCCGACACTCCTCTGACACAGTTGACACAAAGGCTTAAAAGTTGACTTACCAACCAAGCCTCAACATCTCCTATTCATGAAGACAACGATCTCCCTGGATATCTCTTCGATGAGTCAACTAACAAAGATCCAGGAAGCTCATTCAATTGGTATGATTTACGTCCTGTATTCATAAGCAAGAATATAAAGGATGATGAGTTACCTGAGTATATCACCTTTCTTCGTGAGTTCGTTGATTGCTTTGGATGGTCTTACGCTGAAATGTCTGGCTTAGACCCCAAAATAGCAGTCCACAAACTCAATCTTCAAGAAGACATCAAGCCTGTCAAGCAGGGCCAAAGAAGATTCTGTCCAGAAGTGATGGATAAAATTGAACAAGAATTTCAAAAACTCAAAAGCGTCGGCTTCATCCATGAGGAACAACATCCTAAATGGTTGGCCAACATTGTCCCCGTGACAAAGAAAAATGGGCAGATCAGGGTCTGTATTGACTATAGAAACCTGAATGGCACATGCCCTAAATATGAATTTCCGCTCCCCATAACAGAGGTAATGATTGACAATACCTGTGGATTCGAGCGAATGACATTCATGGATGGTTTCTCTGGCTACAATCAGATAAAGATGCATCCTAAATATGAAAAACATACATCCTTTCGGACCCCATTTGGCGTGTATTGCTACACTGTCATGCCATTTGGTCTGAAAAATGTTGGTGCCACATATCAGAGGGCTATGATGAAAATATTCCAAGATATGCAGCACAAGACGGTTGAATGTTACGTTGATGACCTCGCCGTCAAAAGCAAAAGAAAAGAAGATCATCTCGAAGACCTTCGAGAAGTCTTCCTCTGACTTCCCAAAAACAAACTGCGAATGAATCCTCTGAAGTGCTTCTTCGCCGTCTCATCGGGTAAGTTCCTCGGATTCTTAGTTCGGAAAGCTGGAATAGAGCTTGACCCCATCAAAGTCAAGGCTATTCTAGAAATGCCCTCTTCAAGAACCTTGAGAGAACTGAAAGGGCTTCAATGGAGATTGGCCTACATCAGACGGTTCATCTCCAATCTTTCGGGAAAATGCCGTCCATTCTTTCAGTTGATGAAAAAAGGTGTAGACTTTGTCTGGGATGCAGACTGTGAAGCTGCATTTCAAGATATCAAGTCATACCTGAGCAAACCTCCAGTGTTAGCTGCTTCTACCACTGGAAAACCATTCATCTTGTATACAATAGCCCTTGACCACTCTTTGGGCGCTCTACTTGCACAAGAAAATGATGAAAGAAAAGAAGCTGCTTTATACTACCTCAACCGCATGCTAGTAGGTGCAGAGCATCATTATTCTCCAGTCGAAAAAGAATGCCTTGCAGTGATGTTCGCCGTACAAAAGCTACGTCATTACTTGCTTTCCAACATAGTCTACCTGGTCTCGAGGATCAACCTCTTGAAGGTCGTTGTCACAATAGCAGGTTCTCTCAATGCCCGACTGGTAAAATGGTCCATCCTTCTGTCGTAATTTAATATTAGGTATGTACCACAAAAAGTATTCAAAGGCCAAGCTCTAACAGACTTTCTCATAGAGCATCCATTGCCTAAAGATTCTCCACTCAGAGATGATCTCCCAGACGAACCAGTCTACAATGTGGAGACCTTCTCACAAAATGCCTCATGGGACATGTACTTTGACGGTGCAACCAGGACAAATGAAAAAAGACAGCTTATCTTGGGAGTTGGCATCCTCTTTGTTAGCCCCGACAAATACATGATTCCACATGCTTTCTCTCTACTAGAACCACGCACAAATAATGCAGCTGAATATCAAGCTCTGATCCTAGGATTGGAACTCGCCACCGGTATTACCATGCTGGAAATCATTGGAGACTCTCAACTGATTGTCAACCAGATGAATCAGAAATTTGAAGTCAGGAAGCCTGATCTGCTGCCTTACTACAACAAGGCACAATCGCTTCTGCAAAAGTTTGACATCTGTCACATCACCCACATTCGTAGAGGTGAAAACATACGTGCAGATGCCCTAGCTGGACTTACCGCATCTATGGCTGTAAGACCCCGACCCGAGAGACCTCGATTAGAGTTAATTAAGTTGTGTTTTAGTTCTAAGTGTGTTTAGTGATTTTTGGATTAGTTTGGGGATTAGAATAGCTTTTATAATAGCTTTGGGGAATTTGGAGAGCCTTTTTACTTGTGGGACCCTTTGGGGGTTCTTGTTACGAATTGTGTGAGATTGGGGGTTTACCAATGATTTCCAAAAATTATGTTTTTAACCCCATTGGACTTATCTTGTTAATCCCTACAACTTTCATGTTGACATCGTTTCCATTCGAGGACCCTAAACCCGACTTTTCACAATTTGAGGGCAAAATGGTCTTTTCATCCAAAAATCTGGACACCGATTTCGATGTCACCAAAATGTGAAAAATATATACTTTTTGGAAACTAGAAATTTTGCCGATCAACTTGGTCTTTTCGTCGAATTCGTTTGAGGCCCCGAAAGCCATGTTTTGAGCCCGAGAAGTCTTTAAAGTTGTGGGCCCCATCCCCACTTACTATATATAGAGAGCTTCTTCTTTTTTTCCCATTTCTGGCAAAAACCCTAGAGGAGAAGAGAAATCCCAGCCCTAAAGGTTTTCCCTTATTCATCTTGCTTCCTTTCCCATAAATCCCCACAAGAACTTGGCTAAATCAAGAGATGGACCTTGCAATCTTCTTCCTCACTTCAAGAGCTCTCTATTGGTACCATTTATGAAGACATGCATCACCATTAAAGCTTCTTGTGAGCTCCCTCTTCTCATTTGAACCACTTTTAGGTAAGTGATCCCTCCAATCTTTTAGAATCTTGTTTATTTAGCCCTAGGGAAGCTCCATTTCGTTTATTGGAAGATTTCGTTTTGCTTTACTTGGATTTTTGATATTCTAGGGTTTGGATTTGGGGGTTTTGTGTAGATTTGGTATCTTGGCTTGGAGAGGTATTGAGGCTTGTTTTTCTTAGCATTTGGACCTAAGGCAAGTGGATGAATGGATTGATTTCATAACTGCATGTTTATAAAGATTTGAACTCTTATTCATTGCTTTCACCTAACTTATCTTATGAGTTTACATGATTTTGGAAACATGCATAATGATAGGCTATTAATAGTTCTCTTGGAAAACATGTGTTTTATTGTCTTGCTTTTAGATCATTTATGGATTTTCATTTATGGAGATGTCTTGTATTGAATGAGGTGGAAGTGATGGAGAAATGAAAGATTTATGGGAATGGTTGTTAGAGGAGTTGATGATGAATTGAATGGGTTGAAAGGAGGGTTTGAGACCCTCTATGGTATGTATAAAAGGATGCCAAAGGAGGAGAAAAGGAAGGAATTAACTGTACACAGAAAAACAGTTTCTGGACAGTTCGCTCGAGCGACCATGAAACATCGCTCGAGCAAACCCATCACAGAACCTCGTTGGCTCGAGCCAACCCTTTGATCGCTCGAGCCAACCTGATCCGAGCAGGTCCGCTCAAGCGAACCTTAAGTCCGCTCGAGCGAACCCCAGACAGAGAGCTGTTCGCCCGAGCGAACCTCCCAGTTCGCTCGAGCGAACTGCCTGTCAGACATGGGTCAATGCCTAAGGGTTTGAGACTTTGTTTTAGGCTTGGGGAGGTATCGTATGGAGCCCCAATGCCATGTAAGGACTTGTAAGGCGTTATATGAAGTCCGGAAGAAGGAGAAACCTCATCATGGAGATTCCATGAGGTTTTCTGGGTTGACCAATGTGTATAAGGACCTAGAATGTCTCTAACTCTTAAAGAGTACCAAATTACATCATGACCGACATACGGGACCTTATTCACACTGATTCAATTCTAGGAACCTCAATGTTTAGCCTATAAATATATGAGAAACTATTTGTATTCGATTTTCAACCAAACTCATATTTTGGGATTTCAACTCACATGATATGACTAGACTGTTCCAAGAGTACTAGAAGAGATGTGCTTAGCTTTTGCTAACCTGTATATATCGACTTCAGATGAATGTATATTTTGTGCCTCTTGGCACCCCGTTTCTTATTGTACATATGATTTAATTTATCGTATTTGACCTATGAGTCGGCACCACTGAGCTTGGACGACCTCGTCGGTTTGATCCACCGACTTGGGGTTCCTTCCCCTCCTGATAGTCAGCTGCAGTCTGGAATGTGCAGAGTTTTTACCTGGTTCGCTACCGTGGTCCCGCAGAGTATATATATATGTATATTATAGTATTTATCGTTGTCCCTCCTCACCTTGTGTGACCGAGGCCAATGATCATGTAAGGGTATGCGCTCTCTTCACTTCGGTGAGAGAGGATGTAGCTTTATGTGGTTGCCATCTTGACAGTTCCTTATCCTTGGTACCACTACTGTTTTATATCGTTCATGTTGTTATTTAACAAATGATGCATTATCTTTTATGAAATTCATTATTTATACACAGGTTTTCTAAACTCTTGCACAGTGTCATTGTTTTATTACTGTTATATCTACTCACCCACCTGCCAAACCGTCATGTCTGATCCATTTATTTTGGTACTCAGGTCCCGAGCTTATTGCCATTGAGGAGGAGCCTGAGGAGGCAGTCGGTGAACCGCAGCGTGTGATTGAGTGGCAAGCCGACGATGTCATGTAGACATTCGGCCTTGCCTAGAGGACGATACATTTGGGGAACTTATGATAACTTTATTTTGGGTTTCATTTGGTTGTATGGTCTTTGTTGACCATTATTTTGGGGCATTAATCAACTGATCTTTTGTAATTACAATTAACTTTACTTTTGGGGAAAATATGGTTATGATCATTGCTCATTCTGATATCTTTTCATGTTAATCATAGATCAGTCTTTTTTATGGGATGGAATAACATTATTATGATTTGCTACACGCTTTCGCAATCTTGAGAATGTGTTTGATATGGTTATATGTGAGATGATGTGTAAAGATAATCCTCACCGCGGAACCCTGTGGGAAATCACGTGCACGGATAAATGTTCTTTTAATTCCGTGTGCGGTTTAGCCAAAGAGATGCACGTGGCGCGGCATCACCTTAGTGTCCCGGTCCCGGATTTGGTTTTCCCCTGACCCGGTCCGGGGTCGCGACAATGGCAATCCAGGAAGCGGAAAACATGCAAATCACAGTGTGCTAAAGAAGAATCCTTCGCCTTCTTAACACACACCAAGCAGCTGCTGAATGCCACCAAGTGGTGGGAAGTCGGATTTCAATCCTTCAACCTTCAATCGGTGACTGGAATTACACTATGTTCGAAATCCTACCTGAAGATCCAAAAGAACGGGTAAGCATCCAAAGGCGAACCCCAAACTGTCATTTGGATATTCCTTCAAAAATCTTTTACAGGAAATCCTTCAATGGGATACTTCCGCACTGCTTGTCACAACAAGAGGCTGAAGAAACACTCAAAGAAGTTCATGCTGGTCTTTGCGGAGCCCATCAGGCTGGTCCCAAGCTCTACGATCAGATAAAAAGGTTAGATTATTACTGGACTACCATGGTAGCTGACGCAATGCAATTTGCTAAACGCTGCCAACAATGCCAAGTTCACGGAGATTACATTCAAATGCCTCTAGAATGGCTACATCCTACAGCGATCTCATGGCCTTTCAAAGCCTAGGGTATGGACATCATAGGTCCTATTCCTCCCCCTTCAAGCAAAGGTCATCGCTTCATCTTCGCCGCCACGGATTATTTCTCCAAGTGGTCAGAAGCATTTGCACTTAACGAAATGAAGACTTCATTAGTCCTTCAGTTCCTACGCACCAACATTGTTTGTCGTTTCGGCATACCCAAAAGATTCATCCATGATAATGGACCACAATTCCGGGATCATCGATTCTACAGGTTCTGCGACAAATACAAAATTCAAAGCTGTCCTTCGATTTCATATAGTCCTGCAGCAAATGGATTAGCTGAAGCCTTCAACAAGACACTCTGCGAAATCCTCAAAAAAATGGTCTCTAGTCATAAAAGAGACTGGAGCGACAAACTGTCTGAAGCTTTGGGGGCCTATCGAACCACCATTCGAGGACCAACCCATAGCACACCATTCTCCTTGGTATATGGATGTGAAGCTGTCGTACCCTTGGAAGTACAAATTCCTTCCTTGAGGGTATCCTTGTAAAATTACATGACTCAAGAAAGCAATATCAAATTACAACTCCATGAGCTGGACAATCTCGATGAGAGACAGCTCGAAGCTCGACAAAGCATTGAACTTTACCAAGCACGCATGGCAGGATCTTTCGACAAGAAGGTCAGGCAACGCGCCTACAAAAAGGGTGACTTGGTTCTTGCGATAAAAGGACCAATGGTCTTCGCTCATAAGTCCAAAGGCAAGTTTGAGCCAAAATGGGAGGGACCCTACGTCATTGACAAGGTTTTCTCCAATGGCGCATACGCACTCCTAAACATGGAGGGTGATAGATGTATGTTACCCATCAGCGGCAAGTTATTAAAGCGGTACTACCCTTGAGGACTTACCCAACTGGGTAAGAGCAATGCCTGTACGGCCAAAACCTATTTTCAGGTACTCGCTCGTCAAACCCACTCTTTTTAGAATTTTCATATCAAATGTTAAAATTTCTAGAAATTCAAACAATGCTTATTTTCATCGTTTCATTGTTGAAAAATTCCAAGTTTAGGAACCTCTCCCTAACTTGACCAAAACTTTCAATCCTTGAACCCAAAATTCATGGTTTGAAATAAAATCCGGATTCGGGGATTTCCACCCTAATCCACCCTTCCTTTTTTACTGCCAAAATGGTTTTACGTCAAAACTTACGACCCTCGTGTCTTTAAACAAAAAAAATGTCTTTTCAAAAAACCGTGGGGAAGTGACGCTTAGTTGTTACTTGCATAAATCGGAAGAATGCGAACCACGTTCGACACTTCCAAAATCGCAGGGAAGCAACATTTCGTCGATACTTGCAAAATCAAAAACCTAAAAACCGTGGAAACGCAACATTTTAGTTGATATCTACAACCCAAATTTCAAAGGTTCGAAAAAACCTAAAAGCCGTGGATACACAACATTTCAATTGATATCCACAACCCAAATTTCAAAGGTTAAAAAAAACCTAAAAACCGTGGAGACGCAACATTTCAGTTGATTTCCACAACCCAAATTTCAAAGGTTCGAAAAAACCAAGAAATCGTGGAGATGCAACATTTCAGTTGAAATCCACAACCCAAAGGTTCAAGAAAACCACAAATTTCAAAAATCGTGGGAAAACGACATCAAGTCACTACCCGCAATACTAAAATTTTTGAAAAGCAAGGATGCAACATTCCATCGATACTTGTACCCAAATCCGCGAGGATGCGACATTCCATCGATACTCGCAATCGAATGAGCAAGGATGCGACATTCCATCGATACTTGCAAGACCATTCAGCAGGGAGGCGACTTTTAGTCGATACTTGCATTTTTGAAAACCAAAACAAGCTATAAATGCGACCAAAACCAACTATCAATGCCACCAAACCGGCTATCAATGCCACAAAACAAAACCGGCTATCAATGCCACCAACCAAAACTTGGTTTTCAAAAAACCCCGACTATCAATGCCACAAACCGGCTATAAATGCCACCAACACTGGCTATAGATGCCACAAACCGGCTATAAATGCCAGCAAACCAGCTATCAATGCCACAAAACAAACCGGCTATCAATGCCACAAACCGGCTATAAATGCCAGTAAACTGGCTATCATCAATGCCATAAAACAAACCGGCTATCAATGCCATAAACCAAAACTTGGTTTTCAAAAAACTCGGCTATAAATGCCACCAAAACCGGCTATCAAAGCCACCAAACTCGGCTTCCATGCCACAAAAATCTGGCTCCCATGCCAAAACAATCATTTGACAAAAGATTTTCACAAAATGACAAACTTTTGATCAAATCCCATTTAGCAATTGCTTTCATCACAAAAAGATTTAAGTGAGCGTAGGGAAAACAAAAAAAAAGTATCCCATTTAGCAATTGCTTTCATCACAAAAAGATTTAAGTGAGCATAGGGAAAATAAAAAAATTCCCATTTAGTAATTGCTTTCATCACAAAAAGATTTAAGTGAGTGTAGGGAAAACAAAAAAAAAGAGTACCAAAAAATACATGTGGTACCAAAAAAAATTGTTTACAAGCACTACACAAAAAAAAAAAAAAAAACGAGTACAAAAAAAAAATACATGTGGTATGGAAAAAAGAAGGATAGTTTCTACTACAAAAAATCAGGAGCTCAGCCAAAGTTTCAGCTCCTCGAGCAAATTCTTGGCCTCAGCCGTCATAGTTTCCAAGGCATGCTTCTTCAAGAACCTGCCATGAGATGCTGGAGAAGGCTGCAACCTTTCTTTTATACCGGGAAGCTTATCTCGAGCAGTTTTCCACTGTTTGTCTTCTTGAAACTTCATTTCAAGACCTTGATCGGCATCTGCGACCCGGCGAATCAGAGCACTCTCCCTGCCACGAGCCTCTGTTATAGCAGCCCACTTAGCAGCTACTTGTGCCTTTAAATTCTCAAGACATTTCCTGGCCTCATCGACCTCCCTATCAAGGATGTTAAGGTCATGCCTCAACCCGATGATGGCTAGCTCTTCTAAATTCTTCTCTCGAACTACCTGCTTCCTGCTCTGTGTAGCCTCATCGGAATCCTGTGGCAAGTCAGCTGACAAAAAAAATGTGTTAGCAAATCAAGTCACAGACAAAAAAAAAAAAGAAGCAAAAGAAGTTATACCAAGTGGAGATTCTGGATTCATTCCAGAGTCCCTTGGTTCTTCTTCAGGTGCCTCCATAGGATCTATCGCTGCCTCATCGGTCGGAACCTCAGGCATCGCCAAGTCTTCCTCTGCTAAAAAAAAGAAGAAGAGAAAAGCAGAAACAGAAAGCAAATCAGAACATGGAAAAATCCTATGAAAAGAAATGGAAAGAGAAAGAGGAAGAATTATACCTTCACCGACAGTCTCTTCTTCTCGGCTTCTCATTGATAGTAAGAGGAACTTCCAAATCAGGAGAACCTTCATGTTGCCCCTTGCTGCGATGCTGACTCCTTTTCCTCTTACCTCTATGGGCTCGCTTCTTAGAGGGACCTACCCCGCTGTCAGAGTCAGGTTTTGTAAGACCCCGACCCCCAACTTCTCTGTTTAGTATTATCTTAATTGTGGTTTAGCTTTTTAAGCGATATTCGAGTTGGTTTGAC
Organism: Litsea cubeba; assembly: GCA_012931725.1. Classification (NCBI taxonomy): domain Eukaryota; kingdom Viridiplantae; phylum Streptophyta; class Magnoliopsida; order Laurales; family Lauraceae; genus Litsea; species Litsea cubeba. The sequence continues at coordinate 80,675,390 of CM022946.1, read as the reverse complement.
TTTGTTTTTGAGTTTGACCAGATTTTTCATAGCCTTGGAGATTTTGAAGACCGTTGACTTTAGTTTGACCCGGTCTTTGTAAAATGTATTTTTGTGAGAAACTATTCTTATTTTGGAAAAATTACAAATTTTGCTCCTTTTCACTCATTTTATTGAGTTTAACAACTTTCATGTTTTGACCATTTTGATTTGCTGCTCTGAAATTGCGTTTTTCGAGAAAAATGGGCAAAAATGACATTTTCACTAAATCTGTCCATAAATTTTGAAAATTTCAGAATTTGGGGAAAATACACTTTTTGGAAAGTAAATATTTCGTTGATCGATTTTGTCTTCTTCGTCGATCTTATTCAGGACCCATGGGGCCCAGCCCACTTATCCTTTATAAACCACAATGGGGCTCTTCTTCTTCCCCATTTTTCATTTTTCCTGCAACAAGAGGGGAGTTAGGGTTTTCTCCCAGCCCCTTTCTCTCTCTTCTTTGAAAACCCTAATCTTGTGTGCTAAGTGAGGGAGTGATGTTCCCATCTTCTTCTCCTCCCTCTTAGCTTTCCAATGAACCCTTTTTCAAAGGATTTGAGCTAGGGCAAGGCTTCCTTTCAAGCTTTTCTTCTTTGTTTGAGCTACCAAAGGTTAGCAATGGTTTTCCTTTCATGAGATCTTGGTTTTTCAAACCCTTTGGAGTATTTTTCTCATACATGCAAATTCACAATAGAATTGATGCCAGGGAATGCTCCGATCTCCATTGCTCCTTACAGGATGGCTCCAGCAGAGTTAGGAGAATTAAAATTACAGTTACAAGAGTTGCTAGAAAAAGGCTTTGTCAGGCCAAGTGTTTCACCATGGGGAGCCCCTGTACTATTTGTCAAGAAGAAGGATGGAAGCTTGAGGATGTGTATATACTAAAGAAAATTGAATCAAGTGACCATCAAGAACAAGTATCCTTTGCCAAGGATAGACGAGTTATTCGACCAGTTGCAAGGAGCAAAGTTTTTCTCAAAGATAGATTTGAGGTCCGGATATCATCAGTTGAGAGTTAGAGAATCAGACATCCTGAAGACAGCTTTCCGGAATAGATACGGGCACTAAGAATTTTTGGTGATGCCCTTTGGACTGACGAATGCACCAACGGTATTTATGGCCCTTATGAACAAGATCTTCGCACCCTTTCTAGATCAGTTCACAGTCGTCTTTATTGATGACATATTAGTGTATTCCAAGTCAAGAGAGGACCATGCGCAGCACTTGAGGACTTCATTGCAATTGCTGAGAGATAATCAATTGTATACGAACCTTGGGAAATGCGAGTTTTGGCTAGAACAATTCACCTTTCTGGGTCACATCATCTCTAGAGAAGGACTAGCAGTTGATCCAGCGAAGATAGAAGCTGTCATCAATTGGGAGAGGCCAAAGAATGTGACTGAGATTAGGAGTTTTCTCGGTTTAGTGGGTTACTATAGAAGATTTGTACAAGGATTTTCATCCATTGCAGCACCTTTGACCAACTTGACCCGGAAGAATGTGCCGTTCGTATGGTTAGAGAAATGTGAAGATAGTTTTGAAGAATTGAAGGAGAGGTTAACTTCAGCACCTGTCCTCACCTTACCTTCGGGGAGTGGCCATTTTGTTATCTATACCGATGCGTCAGGTGTAGGACTTGGATGTGTTTTGATGCAAAATGGGAATGTTATAGCATATGGTTCGAGGCAATTGAAAGAACACGAGAAGAAATATGCAACACATGATTTGGAAATGGCAGCGATAGTGTTCGCGTTAAAGATGTGGAGGCACTATTTATATGGAGAAAAATTTGAAGTTCATTCAGATCACCGTAGTCTCCAATATTTGTTCTCTCAGAAAGAATTAAACATGAGACAAAGAAGATGGATGGAGTACATCAAAGACTATGATTTCCCAATCATCTATCATCCAGGGAAGGTTAACGTAGTCGCTGATGCATTGAGTAGAAAATCAATTTTCTTGGCCAGTTTGCAAGTGTTTTATAACTTTTAGCAATTCGAAGAGTTTAGGGTGGATTTCCAACTCTTGAAGGAAGGAGTTATGTTGGCAAATATGACAGTGTCTGAGCCCGTCTTCATTCAGAAAATCAAAGACAGTCAGATGCAAGATCCGGACTTCGCTAAAATTGTGGACCACATCTCAGAACGCCTAGATTTTCAAATCATGGATGGAGTTTTGTACTTCCGCGGTAGGCTATGTGTTCCAAAGATAGATAATTTGAAGAATGATATTATGGTAGAAGCTCACAATACGAGGTATTCTATGCACCCGAGGAGCACGAAGATGTACTAAAATTTGAAGGATCATCTTTGGTGGAACAATATGAAGAGAGAGATAGCAGCCTTCATATCCAGATGCATGACTTGTCAATTGGTGAAGGCAGAACATCAGAAACTGCCTGGTCTTTTGCAGCCATTAGAAATTCCAGAGTGGAAATGGGAACACTTGACCATGGATTTTGTTTCGGGTCTACCGACTACAAGCAGAGGGAACAATGCTATTTGGATCATAGTAGATCGGTTAATGAGGTCTGCACACTTTATTCCTTTAAAGACTGGGAAGAAAATACACATGTTGGCTTTAGCACAAGCCTTCGTGAAGGAAATTGTCAGTCGCCATGGCCAGCCGGTCTCCATTACTTCAGATCGAGATAGTAGATTTGTTTCGAGATTTTGGAAGCCCTTACATGAATCGATGGGAACGAAGCTTCAATTCAGCACAGCATATCACCCGCAAACTGATGGTCAGTCGGAGAGAACTATTCAGACCCTTGAAGACATGCTTAGGGCTTGTGTACTTGACTTCAAAAATCAATGGGATGAGAATTTACCTCTCTGCGAGTTTACCTACAACAACAGTTACCATTCAAGCATAGGGATGGCCCCCTTCGAAGCGTTGTATGGCAGGAAGTGTAGGACCCCAGTGTGTTGGGAAGAAGTCGGAGAACGCAGTTTTCATGGACCTTCTTTGGTTAAAGAAACAAGTGATATAGTCAAAATTATTCACGAACGATTAAAGATTTTGAGAAGCCGACAGAAAAGTTATGCTGACGTTTGAAGGAAGGATCTACAATTCCAAGTTGGAGACAAAGTATTTTTAAAGGTATCTCCGGTCAGAGGAACACTGAGATTTGGACAGAGGGGCAAATTATCTAAGAGATTCATTGGACCGTATGAGATCCTGAGTCGTGTTGGGGAAGTAGCATATAGATTAGCTTTGCCTCTAGAGCTTTCAGGTGTACACAATGTGTTTCACATGTCAATGCTAAGGAAATATATCTCGGACCCTTCACACGTGCTACATCACGAACCGTTGGAAGTTCGAGAAGATGCCACCTACATTGAGAAACCGGCAGAGATTATTGACACTAAAGAGCAAGAGTTGAGAAACAGAACATTTCAGTGGTAAAAATTCATTGGGAGAATCATGGACTGGAAGAGGCCACTTGGGAACTTCGTGATAAGGTCCAGAAGAAATACCCTCAGCTATTTCCAGAGGTTAGTGATCATTTGGAAGACCAAATGTGATTTTTAGGGGTGGAGGATGTCAGACCCCGACCCAGGTTCGGTATATTTAATTATGTTTTAACCATGATTAGTTGATAATAAGGGTTAGTGGACGAGCAGCTTAATTTTTTTTAAGCTAGATTAGAATGTTTGAATAGCTTTGGGAATTTTCGAGAATCGTTGACTTAGGCTTGACGCGGGCCGGGGCGTTCGTGTGTTGTGTGTGAACCTTGGGGGTTTAACCTTGATTTTTGTAAAATCTCCATTTTTATTTATTTTGACTCATTCCACTTAGATTATCAACTTTTATGTTTTGACCATTTTGATTTAATGATCAGAAATCGCGTTTTTCGAGAAAAAAGGGCAAAATTGACCTTTCACACAAAATCTGTACCCAAATTTCGAAAGTTTCAGAAATTGACAAAAATATACTTTTTGGAGAGTAGAAATTTCGTTGATCATTTTTGTCTTCTTCGTCGTTTTCGTTCGAGACCCGCAAATACCATTTTCAGCCCTATGAAGATTGGGACCCACAAACCCATCTTATAAAAGGAATAGTTCCCTTCTCCCCCTTCATTTTATCTTTTCCTGCAACTCTTTGAGCCAAGGGTTTCTCCTCTCCCAGCACTTTCTCTCTCCTCTTGAACCCTCATTCCTTGAAGACAAAGATGAGGATTGATCTCCTAGGCTCCTTCCTCCCTCTCCAAGCTTTCCAAAGATACATTTTTCTAAGGATTTGAGCTAGGGCAAAGCTCTCTTTCAAGCTTCTCTTCTTTGTTTGAGCTCTTCAAGGTTAGCCATGGCTTTTCTTTCATGAAATCTTAGTTTCTCAAGCCATTTGGAGCATTTCTCTCATACATGCAAGAGTTTTCCCTTGAGATTTACAAATGATTGATTTTAGGGTTCTTCTTGGGAAAATTTTGGGGGTTTTTATAGATTTGGAGCTTGAGGCCCTAGAGAGTTGTTTGAAGAGTGTTTTATCTCTCCTTTGACTTGAGGCGAGTTGATATCTCAATTTACATGATGATTGCATATAATGAACATGACTTCTTAGCATATCCATTCCTTTTGTTCTATCTTCTTATGATTTATGGAATTATTCTTTGGAAATATTTACTTATGGCTTATGTTAAATTTTGTTGATGTTTTGTGAGCAATATTGTGGAACTTGTTTTAAGATTTTCATCATCTTGTTTCAGTCTTCTTTATGTCAAAGTCTGTGTGTTCAAATAATGGAGAAAATCTTTGATTAATAGTGTTTTGTATGGAAGATTGGAATGATTAATTGAATGATGGATTTGATGAGTTGAGGAGATCAAGAAAGGGCCCAAATATTTATGAGAATGTGTATGAAAGAAGGGGAAAGAAAAGGAAATGAAAAGGGTTGCAAAAAGGGGGGATAATCCTAGCTGAGCCGGACTGGACAGAGCCCAATCCGCTCGAGTGTCCCATGGGCCGCTCGAGCGGACCAGGCTCTGCCTGGTTCGCTCGAGCGACCCAACTTCTGGATGGGCTTCGCTCAAGCGAGCCCAGTCCAGTAATGGGCCCTGTTTCAAGGTTTATTTTGGGCCCATTTAAAGACTATTTTGGGCCTGGTTTGAGGTCTGTTTTGGGCTTGATTTAAGGACTGTTTGTTCCTGTTCTAGGTCCAATCTTTGGGCTTGGTTTAAGGCCAGATTTGGGCCTGTTTCAAAGGGGTTTTAAATCAGTTTTAAGGGGAATTGTTGGACTGTTCTCCAGGTTCATTTCAAGCTTATATTCAAGTCCAATTCAGCCCAATCCCTTTTCTATATTTGAAGCCCATGCAGCCCTTTTAAAATCATAGAACCAATAGGTGAATTAGTTTGAACTATGAATAAAATCATTTGGGGAATCTTTCAAGTCTCAATGTACACTTCATTCCTTTTAATTGTCAAGGATCTTTAGTGGCACCAAATTACTATTAATTAATGACAATAGGAGACTAACTGTGCATCAAGACAACCCGTGGTAAACCAATGAACCATCATACACTAAATTCATTCCATGTTAGAAAGTTTTGTTCGAGTCCGTTTTTAAATCAATTAGAATGTTTTGAGTGTTTTACCACATTTACGAACATTGATAAGAGTACTCATTGTATTTTGCTCGAATTTGTCAGTATGTTGGATATGTATTCGTTCGGAGTAGTTTTCTTATCGATTTTGGAAGTATATCTTTATGAATAGATTTGTATCATTTCGAGGTTTCGATTTTGATTCTAATGGCACCACTAAGCTTAGGTTACCTTGTCGGGCTGATCACCCGACTTGGAATCTTTAAATTATCTGCCAGCTATAGCTTGGATTCTGTTTGTACCGACCATGGCAACGGTTTTGTGTCCGGTCCCACGCGTAGTGGCTACGGTTCTTTTTGATAACGACCATGTTCGTTCCGGTCCATGATTAGTGCCTACGGTTTCTGTCTGCTCTTGTTACTTCAGAAATAGGAGAATATAGCTATACGTTGTTGCCAATGTTTTATTCGTTTGATGTTTCATTTTATGGTTCTTGTTATTTCAACTTATTATGGTCTTGGATTCGTTAACATTTAAGAAGTTGATCCTTTATCTTATCGTTTTTGTTATTCAGGATTTTAATTGTAATGCTCATCTATTCAATATTTTACTCTTTTTATCAACCTTATATGTTATATTTGCTTGCCATACCGTTGTGTCTGATCCTTTTGTTTGGTGCCAGATATTGAGCCCCTTGCCCTTGAGGCACACTTCGAGGCGGACCTAGTAGTTCTTGTGGAACGCGAGTGGCAGCCTAATGATGTCGCTTAGACGTCGGGTTGATTTTAGAGCTTCGATCACATTTTGGGAATGATTCTATTTTTGGAACTTGATTGTAGCCATTGTTGGCTTATTTTTGGGAAATTGTAATTATTGACTAACTTGACTTTTGTATTAAACTTGAAACTAACTTTGGGGCCTATTTATGGAATGTTTCTCATTTTGATACTAGTCTTGAGCGTTCTCATCATAGACGTAGGTTATGAATTTTCACGTTTGCTACATTGCTTCCACGTAACATATTTGTGTGAATGTTATTATTATTCATTGATGGATCGAATTTCGAGGATCCTTACCACGGAAACCTGTGGGAAACAAGTGTGTACAGGCGAAATTTTTTGGCTTGTCGCGCCACGACCTCGGATTAAGGTCTCGTTTAACGGGTCCTTGGTCCGGGGGCGTGACATAACCAATTTCAGAGGGGTGGATGGAAAGGGAAAAATCGTTAAATCATTAAAACCAACCAACGACAACTGTTCAGAACCCTTCCCTGCAATTGCTCCCAACTTGAATCATTACAAGGGATCAAAACTGTTTTCTCATAAATCACAAGAATGATTGTTGTATTAATTTTCTTCCATAAATACATAACTTCTTCATAGTAGTTAAATATATACTACTTCTCAACCTGTTTTGAGTGTCAATGATTCAGCAAGCATGAAATGAAACTACGGAACACAATGAAGCATATTTTAAATCATGCCTATCCAGTAATCATTCCTGGGTGTGGTGACCCTTTACTAAAAAGGGAATCAGAGAGCACTTATATTCCATAAGATTCAAGGAAGAGAAAGAAATTGTTGACACAAAAAAATGTGTCACTTTGCTTCTCCATGTTGGAAATAGGGTGGGCCTCTAGGATAGGTTTCAAAAACTTTTGACCCACTTGACGCAGGGATCAACTATCCATAAGGCTATAAAACCCAATCCAAGATCTTTGTCCTCAATCTCAGTCATCATGATCAGTAAAACAATTTATCTAGAAGATAAAAACAGCAACATATAAGCAACAAATAAATCTACAACATGCATGGAAGTAGATTATACCTTTGGAGCTCGGTTGTGCTCTAATGGAGGAGTTGCGTCTTTCTTTGATGATGAAACGCTTTCACTAATCAAATAGGGATCTCCAAGACCTCTTGATCTTCCACGCTATGACCCGTATCAGATTCTCCTTTTCTCAAGAAGATGGTGGGATCTCCAAGAGAAAACTACTAGGAACTCTAGGGAGGAACTAGAAAGAGAACTAGAAGAGAGAGAGGAGGAAGAGCATGTGCAACTATTGCACTAAGGGGGCTTGGGCGTGAATCCCTAGGTGGATTTATGCATGGACGTCCAAGGCCTTGCCCTCCTCTATTTATAACTTTTGCAAGTTGTCTCTTCTTTACTAATTACAATAGAAGTCTTACTTCCATTAATTAGTAACTTACCATATCATAATTAGAAGTCTCACTTCAAATATGATTAGTATCTTTCTAATTCCTTTCTAATTAAAATAGAAGTCTCACTTCTACTAAAATTAGTAAGTCTACTATTACCACTATTAGAAGTCTCACTTCAAATAGAAATAGTAACTTTCCTTTTAGAGTTCAACTAGAATTAGATACTTTCTAATAATTGGGCTAGCGTGGGGACCACTAGGGATTCCTTAGAAAGCTGGCTCCAACTGGGACACGTGACCCCACATCTCATGTGTAATCCGGGCCCACAGTTAATTGCAAATAACTCCACTATATAAATGCAATTGAACTCCAGTCTTAGGAATATTACATAGAAGACCCTAAACTTCCACATTACCACAAGTAAACCCCTCTATCAATATCCATGGATTAATTGGACCTGTCTTCCAAACTAGATCCATATCTTATTATCCTTGAGCCCCAATTAATTATAATGATCAATAGGTACCTTTCCAATTAACTCTTAATCGGAATGGGGGCGCACTTTCCAATGACAAATCCATTAATTGGCACAAGGGGATATTAGTGATAGATTCCATCTTGACTATTGAATGTTCCCACAGCTCTACTACCATGTACCCAAATCACCGAGGTGTTGACTTACAGTTGGCCTCACTCATTGGTGACTCAAAGCAAATGAATAGATAGAAACTTGAGTTCATTAATGTCTCAGGATTGAGAGCCTATTGCTAGGGAATTATGAGAGCAGACCTTAAAGTAAAGACAGTGTTTATAAGGTGCTTCTCATGGTCCTTCAATACATCCAATGTACCAGCACTATGATCTAGAATCTTCCATTCTGATGATCGAGACAAATCACACTATCTCATAGTAATCAAAGTGCTGCAACCTTGTCAGTATGAGATGTCCAGTCTCATCACTGGTTGTGAATATATTTTAAGTATAAGATTTGTCATACATGTCTCTCGTATGTGGATCTCATCCATACACATGTATTACATCTAATATACTTGTGGACCCCGGTTCATCTCATGAACCATTATGTCATTCGTATTGGTTATGTGCAAGTATATAATAAATTACCATTCATCTCATGAAAGGAAAGAGCATGAATATATGAATAAATAAAGAATTTAATCAATTTATTATATCATCTACTGGATTGAGTCCATAAAACTAACACTCCAAACTCAAGAGAACTACATGAAGCCGCAGCCTGCCGTAAATAGGCAATGCTACTTCCAAAAATCAAATCTTGTCAGAATCAAACAAAAACCGCAAGATCCTTTAAGACAGCCAAAATAGGAGTACACAAGAAGTTTCGGGCCATTTCAAAATCATTTGGCCTAACTTTGCTTCTCCAATAGCTGAACTGGAGCTCCCGGTGGCGACAGCATCGAAGACACCAAATCTTCGATCAGAGCCTATGGATGGTCTCAAAATCATCCAAAAGGCTCCACGTCAAGTTCCAAGTCAAACCGACAACGTTTTACCCTCCATCAACCCCCCAAACAGCTAAATAAAGCCTCCCAGCGGCGAGAACCACTGAGGCCATCACTCATCAAAAAGAGCATATGGACGGCTTCAAAATGCTTACAAAGGGCTACACGTCAAGTTTCAGGTCATTTCGACAACATTTGACCAAACTTTGACGCTCGGAAGCCAAATCAGGCCTCTCGACGGCGAAGCTCCCCGGGACCATGGTTTCCAAGACAGGGCCTGTGGATCATCTTAAAATGACTCCAATAGGTTCCCTGTCAAATTTCAAGTCAATCGGACATTGGTTGACCATACATCGAGGCACCACATCTTCCTCGCGATAAAATTAAGTCTACTGGCGATAGGACCCCAAACGGCTTCAAAACTCAAAAAAAAACCTATGGTTGGTCTTATTTATTGCTCAGAAGGCTTCACCCCAAATTTCAGGTCATTCCGACACCGTTTGACCCAGTTTCAACTTCTGATGGAAAATCGGCAGCTCTACACGACAAAGTCTTCGGCTTTCTCAGAAAATTGGAAACTTTGCACTCCAAATGCAAGGATTCTCATCAAGCGTTCTATAGGGAAATTAGGCCAATAACTGATAAAAAATGTCAAGAAAAAATACAGAAAAAAAAGAATCCAAAAACATAAAAAACGGCCGCAAAACGGGGACCAAAAGGGGAAATCCCCCCAGGGTCGCAGACCCCTGCGACCCGGGTCCATGGTCGCCGGCGACCATGGAGCCCGGAATCGCCGGGTTCGCCCCTAAAAGCCTGTTTTTTGACTTTTTTCGCTATTCGAAGCTTCCAACTCCTGGGATTTTCAAAAATTCATACTTTTGAGGCGCCAAATCCTTTGATATCCGTTAAAATCATAGGTCAATCATCAAGAGTATCAAAATCAACATTGATTGCCAACCGGTTAACCAAAAAAGTGTGCTTTCTACCCGACCGATCGAGAAATCGACAGGACAGATGGCACCGACCCGCTGTTGGCAACCAATACCTGAAGTTACATGGTCATCCGATGTCGATCTACATGAAGATCCATCGATGATCATCGTCAGAAGAATCCCAAAAGACGCGGCACGGCCCGTGACTCTTCAACTGCTCGGCGACCACTTAATGCAATTAACTAGCTTTATTGCAGCCATTAATTCATTTCTTTGGACGGCCCAATCAGAAGCAAGCATCCAGGAGTTACAAGTCAATTGATTAATGGCATTTAACCCATGAAACCCCTCCCATCATGGTGATTAAAGGCGATTAAATGCCCTCAATCTCCACCGGCCAATCAGAAGCCGAGGTCCAGGAGTTACGAAATAAAGGAATTAAACCTTGTAACTCCTCCTATTATACGGTTTAATGATGATTAAAGCCCATAAACTCTCCTAAATGGCTACTAAGAGCCTGAAAATTGGAGAACACTCCAAAGAAATCAAGATCGGAAAAATCAAACAACATCGATCGGAAAAATCAAACAACTTCCAAAGATCGAAAAAATCAAACAACTTCCAAAGATTAGAAAAAATCAAACAACTCCCAGAGATCAGATTCAGATCAGCTTCCAAGCACAGAAAATCCAGAGAAAGAAAGAGAGAAAACTCTGCGAAAGTTCTGCACCGGCCACTGCTACAAGGTAACAAAAGTCCCTTCGGGGGTACCCCCCCCCCCCAATGTCCTTACCTTCTCCTTCTGCCTCCAATGGCTTAGACATGACTTTTCAGTCCGTCTACTTAGCTTTTTATTGGACATAAGACCTCCATTTGGTCTTTGTCCTCTAAAAATCTGAGGTTATAGCCAAGCCAAGCGTATCAAGAGCATCCTCTATTCTCATCTTCATGGATGATGGCGAAGTCCACATATGGCTTGCGACCGTCAATCTGAACGGGTCCCCTACAATCTCCTGAGAAGTTAGATCCTCCTTTTCTTGCTTTTCATTGTAGTTTGTATTTTTTTTAAAAGAGACAAAAATCACAACTCTTGTCTTTCATTATTGATAAGAATTGTAAATCGGCTATAAACGCCAAAAATCGGCTATAAACGCCAAAATCGGCTATAAATGCAAAAAATCGGCTATAAATGGCAAAACAATCGCCTTTCACGGAAAATCAAGAAAATGTCTCTTTTCTTAAATATATGTGCAATGGAAAACTTGAAAGAAGTTGATTTCCTTTTTACTTGCGAAGGTCGATCTCCGGATCACCACTTGCAATTCCAAGTAAAATAGAAAATCTAGCATACCCACAAAAAAAATGTTGATACCCGCTCCTGCCCCCTAGGCGCGAAAGGATCGGATTGAACGGACTCCCACGTCCGCCGACCTCGGTAGCACCGAGCAAGGAATGCGCGGTCCATCAAGCTGGCACACCCGGTGGGACCCGTTCATTTGAGAACACAATGCTAGAAATGAAATATTTGCATATTATATCTTTTGCTCTATGCTTATACTTATTTTCTCGATTCCTTGGCTACTTTCTAATTGGTGGCCTATGTTGGATTTTGCATCTAAAAAAAATGAGATGAGATTTTTTGGAAGTTTCTAATTCTTTGAATTTATTTCCACTCTTTCTCTTTTCCAAACAGAAAAATCAGATTTCTTAGTTTGGATTCAAAATTGAAAAACTTTGATCCTTTTCGTTTCGTCTCTGTGCTCGCGGAAATCGTTGAGCCGGTTCGAATTGTGGAAATGGCCATTGTTTCTCTTCGATGGGTTCATTAGAAATAAAAAAAATTAGATTTCTTAGTTTGGATTCAAAATTGAGAAACTTTGATCCTTTTCATTTCGTCTCTGTGCTCGCGGAAATCGTTGAGCCGGTTCGAATTATGGAAATGGCCATTGTTTCTCTTCGATGAGTTCATTAGAAATTAAAAAAAAATCAGATTTCTTAGTTTGGATTCAAAATTGAGAAACTTTAATCCTTTTCGTTTCGTCTCTGTGCTCGCGGAAATTGTTGAACCGGTTCGAATTATGGAAATGGCCATTGCTTCTCTTCAATGAGTTCATTAGAAATTAAAAAAAAAATCAGATTTCTCATTTTGATTCAAAATTGGGAAACTTTGATCATTTCCTTTTGTTTGTGTGCTCGCAGAAATTGCTGAGCCTGTTCGAATTAGGATTTGGGCCATCGTTTCTCTTCGATGAGTTCATTTGGGCCACTAAGGTTAAACCAAATGCGTTCTTTAATCACGTTGATTCAAGAAAAGCCTTGTCCAGAGTGTGGAGACGGCTTGACTGTTCTAGGCAAGGGTCCTCCAAATGGGTTCATTAAGTAATCCTACCCCTGGGGGCAATTCTATCAATCGAGATTTCATAACACCGGGTTAGGAGGCCTATGTATACTCTCTCTTCTTTTAAATAAAAATTTTCAAAATAAAATAATTAAAAAAAAAACTTAAATAATAAATAAAATATAAAATATAAAAAAATATTTAAAAAAAATTGAAAAAAAAAAGATTTTTTTTAAAGAAAAAATCTCTAAAAAAAAGATTTTAAAAAAAAATCTTTAAAAAAAAGAAAACTTCTGTCATTTTTGGGTTCAGATCGAAGAAATTTTGGTCTCCTCCCTTCTGAGCACTGGCGCTCGCGGAAATTGTTGAGCCCGGAATGCCTTTTGCTCTCTTTGATGAACCCGATCTTGTCCTTTCAAAAAAAACTCTCGTCATTTTTTGGGTTCCGATCCGAGAAATTATGGATCATTCTCTTCTGGGTACTTGCGCTCGCGGAAATCGTTGAGCCCGTATTTGGATCAGAATACCATCTGCTCTCTTTGATGAATCCAATCTTGACCTTTCAAAATAGAGAATCTTATCTCATGGATGCGGTCTCCAAACATTTGTGTCTAGTGGTACTAGTACGCCCTTTCAGGGTCTACTGTATTCGCGACCGGCACATTTGTAACTTCAACCTTATATTCTTCTTACATCGAGCAAGCTCTGCTTCTCGATAAGTCGAATTTAGGTTCACAACTGCTTCTAGCAGTCACTGGGACGCTCATTCTGGGCTCACCATACTTGCGATCAGAACAGTTGTACCATCTATGGCTTGTTGCCTTCTTCATATTGCTTGGGTCATATCCCTCTAGCGATTTGAAAAGACAAAACCATAGAACTCCCCATTTATGATCATTATATTCTTGTGATTACTAATGGATGTGGTCTTGTTTCATAAATTTTTCGAAAACTAACAATGGCAGCTTTGCTAACCATTACTTTCGATGAGAACAAGCACTAGCTCATGCTTTAACAGAAGTAAACCACGCGCACCTACAAGCGCCCCATCAGCTGCCGAAGCATCAACTCCCTCGGCAACTCTCTGAACTCCGGGTCGACCTCAACTCCCCGGACTATCGTCTTTGGGACGCTGGGACCATTCCCACTTCTCGAAGAACAAACTGCTCCTTCCAAAAAGCAGAAGGTCGCCTCTCAACGTGTCATTGCCGTGACACCAAAGGTGAGCACCAAAAGGCCCGAAGCCCGTGGCACCCCCACAAAGCCTCGACCCACAAACAACCAAGTCTATCCCAAGACTTGGTCCCCAAGACCTTCACCAAAACAAATAAGGTCCCAAATATCCACCAAGCCAGCATACCTGGCCCCACTCAAGGAGAACCAGTTCTACCCTCTTGCCTACATGAAAGAGGAGATACCCATCTCTAACTTGACTCCCAAGTCAACCCAGCGTGAGCCGGCTTGTTCTTACAAGCCCAAAATCAAATCATGCATCACAAGGCCTCTACAAGCACCTGCTAAGGCCTACAATCCTTCGGTTCGACCCTTCATATCTATAGGGGCCGAACTCGAAAAATTCAAAGCTTCGTTGCAACAGGCGAAGGACCGGGTTTGCCTCCTGTCCTTGCCTAGCTACAAAGAAGACAAGCTTGGGTGCTGTGCCTGAGGGAGCACATCCGTCATTGTCAAAGCCCAGCCAGAGCTGACCGAAGCTCAAATTGCTATTCGTATACGTCGCCGCGCGTTGTATCAACAAAAGAGACTAGAGAAGCGAAGGACCCAGCCTCCTACACTTCAAGTCTCTCCCAAATGGGTCAAAAAAGAAAGACTCAACCAAGTTGCTGCTGTCCATATGGTTGGAAAAACCAGAAGACGCCAAAAGTCAGCATCCAAAATCCATGTCCGATGTCCGGTGACCCGCAGCGTCTCCAGGACAAGAAGATATTCAGAAGAATCCCCTGCTCCTTCAAGCAAAGGACGGTAGAGTGATCCTTCCTCAAGCTCTTCATAAAAAAGAATGAGCCCTAGCTTAGTCACCAGGACAATTTCTTCGTCCGAATCTCGAGGGATGAACGTCTTGCCTACAAATTCTGAGCCACCACCTCGCAATCCACCTCAAGATGATGCGCTCACACACATCCAGCAGTTGGAACAAGGCCAGCAGAGGATTGAAACTCTGATGGAAAACCTTCTCCTCACCTTCCAAAATCAGGCAAACAATGAACCTCCTCCGAATCATCAAGATGATGAGGTAAATGAAGAAGAAAATGAGTCACGTGCCCTTATCAAAAACGACGTAGACAATATCCTCGCAAAAGCAAAAGAAGAGGATATACTCAAGGAGCATGGGATCAAGCCACCATATCCCTTATGGATGGACTCGGTCCCGTTCCCCACAAAATTCAAGCATCCTACTCTCCAAACATATATGAGGAAAGGATCAGCCAGACAGTACGTCATCCACTTCTAGATCCTGACGGGAGCTATCGCGGATCAAGATGCACTCAAGACCCGCCTCCTTGCAAGTACCCTAAAAGGTACGGCCTTCGACTGGTACTCCACTTTGCCGGAGGACTCCATCCAAAATTGGGTCATGCTAGAGACACGCTTCCTGACTCACTTCAAAGGTGAGGATCATCCCGCTACTATGGCTCAATTGTGCAGCCTAAAACAGGGGGAGAATGAGTCAACATATGACTTCATTCACAAGTGGAAAGCAATGGCATACAAATGCTCTGATGTATTGCCACAAGCGTCGCTAGTCGACATCTGCCGAAACAACATGAGAGCTAGAATCCACTCCATGATCATCGACAACAAATCAAAGAACCTGGGAGAACTCCTAAAGGCGGATGTTACCCTGAGTCGCCTATCCGCAACTAAATAGGAACTTGAAGCCCTCCGCTTGAAAAGGATGCGGAAATAAAGGTGATTGAGAACACGTCGAAGGATGTTGCATTTGAAGAGTTAAATGCGGCCTACCTGGAGCAGGTTAAGCAAATCAAACTTCTCGTATTCAAACGAGGTTATGATGCGGGTCTCAGTGATGCCGGCGTGCCGGATGATTCTCCTCTCTGGTCTAAGTATGTTGCTCTGCCAGAAGATGCATCCCCCCAGCCTTCACCTCCCGAGGTTCCTGAAGAGGTCCAAGCTATTGTGGCCGGCTCTCCTGTGTTTGGGGCAAAGGTACTTCGGCTTCAGCCGAGCTTACCATCGAGGGATCTCCTGCTCCTACTGAGCTCATCCCGCTTGCTTCTGATGCCATTTAGATATGTCCAGCTGTTCTGTTGATTAAAAATTATTTTTGGTATTGTATGGCCATGTTGCCAACCAGTCTGCCCGACCTGTAGGTATGAAAACTCCTTATGTTTTTTTTTTTTTTTGCATTTGGAATACTTGTTTGCCCAGACTGTGGGCTATTTCATGAAATGAAATGTTATTCGTTTTGACAATGTTTCGTGCGTTTGTATTGCCATTGTCGGTTCTTCCGAACTCTCTTTATGGCCTAATGCTCGCATCGTCTTGCCTAGCTATTAGTTAAAAAGGAGATCAATGCAGCACACCTAATTTGGGTTTTCCCAGTTAGGTTTTTATCCTTCGGCACGAAGTAGTGGGTCCTAAGCTGCCCTTCTATTTCCAGGCCTTGGCCCTGTTTCTTGCGAGGTCAGTCCTGATAAGGTATGCCCTATCATGGGTCCTCAAATGGATTTTTTAGTCGGGCCTCTTTTTTGGCACAAGAAGTTTGGCAAAGTAATAATAAAATGCAAGATATCAGATTTCTTTTGCACAAAGATTTCAAATAAAACTTTAATTTCTTGGCACAAGATAATTTTCATCAAAGATACAATGCTCGGAAATAGAATTTTTTCAAATTTACTATGTTCCATGGCCTTGCTAGTGCTTTTCCTTCAAGTTTTTCCAAATGATAAGCTCCTGTTCCGCCAACCGAAGTGACTCTGTATTGTCCTTCCCAGGTCAGCCCAAGCTTGCCGTGGCTGGATCTTTGGTATTTGGAAGCACTTTCTTTAAAACCAAATCTCCGACCTTGAATGTTCGTACGCGAACGTTCTTCTGATAACTCCGGGCTAGTTGTTGCTGGTAAGCAGCCAATTTGATCAGCGCTTGGTCTCTTCGCTCTTCGATCATGTCCAGCTGCTCGGCAATTCTGCCTTTATTCCGTTCATGGTCACAAGCCTCCGTTCTCATGGTCGGCAATCCAATTTCTAGAGGAGTCACAGCCTCCATTCCATATGCAAGAGAGAAAGGGGTTTCTCCAGTTGACCTCCTCGGAGTCGTCCTGTAGGCCCATAGGACATTGGGGAGTTCATTCGCCCATCTTCCTTTTGCTTCGTCCAACCTCTACTTTATCCCGTCCTATAAGGTTTTATTGGAGCTTTCTGCTTGGCCATTACTTTGCGGATAAACAGGGGTTGAGAAATGATGTTTGATGCTATATTGTTCGCACAGGCTCCTAAACGCCTTCCCTTCAAATTGCTTTCCACTGTTGGTAACCAATCCCCTTGGTATTCCGAATCTAGTAATGATATTTTTCCATACGAACTACTTGGCATCGCTTTCCCGAATACTAGCTGGGGGCTCGGCTTTTACCCATTTGGTAAAGTAATCTGTTGCAACAATTAAGAATTAACAGTTACCTATTGATCTCCACATGGGACCGACAATATCAATTCCCCACTTGTTGAACAACCATGGGCTTATTATTGAGTTCAATAGCTCGGCAGGCTGATGAATTTCTCTACCGAAGCGTTGACATCTCTCGCAATTTTTGTACGAATTGTAGAGCATCTTTCTGCATATAAGGCCATTAAAAACCTTATGACATAGCTCGGTATGCTAAACTCCATCCTCCATTATGCCCACCACATGATCCTTCATGGATTTCCCATAACAGGTCTTGCACCTTGTTCGGGCTCACACATTGTAAGTACGGACCCGAGTATGATCGTCGGTATAGCCTGTTTTCCGGTGACAACCAAAATCTAGCCGCCTTCCTTCTGATCTTCCAGCTTTCTACTTCGTCCTCTGGCAAAGATCCTTCTTTCAAGAATCAGCTATTATTGTCATCCAATTCGGAACAACTGACACCTGTTCGGTATACATGACTCTGTGGTCTCCTATGCTCGGCGACAACCGGAAGTCAATGAGAACCTCTCTTCTTAGCTCAGATTTTACCGCTGTAGCTAGGCGGGCAAAACTGTCAGCATGTACATTTTCTTCTCATGCAATCTGCTTAATTTTGACATCACCGACCTCTTGGATTAGGCGCTGTGCTTCTCCGACGTATTCGACCATCCGATCATCGTTTGCTGCGTATTCCCCAGTTAGTTGATTAGCAACTAACTGTGAATCACAATGAATTTTGAGTTTCTTGATTCCAAGCTCTTTTGCGGTTTTGTGCCCTGACAGGAGGTCCTCACATTCTGCCTCGTTATTTGATGCATCAAAGCCGAGGGTCACAACTCTTTCAATTATTACTCATTCTGGTGTGATGAATACCATGCCAGCCCCCGAACATCGGGAGTTGGATGCGCCATCCACATATAGCTGCCATTCCTCATCGGTTACCAAGCTATCTTCTATATGCTTCAGTTCATCTTTTTGTGTGAATTCAGCAATGAATTCAGCCACTACCTTTCCTTTTATAGCACTCCTCGGGCCTATCTTGATATCGTGCTCACCGAGCTCTATCGCCCATTTTACCATTCTTCCAGATAGGTCGGCCTTCTGCAAGATGGCTCGTAGTGGGTGCTCTGTTAGGACCTTGATTTTGTGGGCTTAGAAGTAGTGTCTGAGCTTCCGCGCTGCGCTTACCAATGCCAAGGCGAGCTTCTCTAGTGGTAAGTATCTTGTCTCGGCATCTAACAAGGTTTTGCTGACAAAATATATGGGTAGGTGTTGTTTTCCTTGATCTCTCATCAAGGCTGCACTGACTGCATGCTCGGATACTGCCAGATACAGTATCAGCTCTTCTCCTGGGCTAGTAATAGAAAGCACAGGGGGGAGCGTAGATACTGTTTGATCCGTGCTAGGGCTCATCACATTGCTAGTCCCATGTCTTTTTTGCCTTCTTTTTGAGTGCAAGCAACATTGGTCGGCATTTATCTGAACTTCTAGATAAAAAATGATTCAAGGCTACAAGTATACCTGTCGGTCTCTGCACCTCCTTTCTCGAGCCGGGTCGCTCTATCTTCTGTACCGCCAGAATTTGGTCTGGATTTTCTTCGATTCCTCTTTGGGTTACAATGTATCCTAAGAATTTTCCCGAACTGACACCAAATGAACATTTTGAAGCGTTCAGCCTAAGCTTATATCTTCGCAGGATATTGAAGACCGAGCTCAAATCATGTTCATGTGTAATTTTTTGTTTGCTCTTGACTACCATATCATCAATGTAAGCTTCTATTGTTTTCCTAATCAGATCTTGGAATATTTTTGCTACCAGCCTTTGGTATGTTGCCTCCGCATTCTTAAGTCCAAAGGGCATTGTTTTGTAACAATAGGTGCCTTTTGGTGTTATGAATGTTGTTTTTTCCTAGTCGGCCACCTCTACTGCGATCTGGTGGTACCCTCGATACGCATCCAAAAAGCTCATTCATTCATGACCTACTGTGGAGTCCACTAACTGATCAATTTTTGGTAAAGGGAAGCTATCTTTGGGACAGGCTTTGTTCAATTGGTGAAGTCCATGCATACCCTCCATTTTTTGTCTTTCTTTGGCACGACCACCGTATTGGATAGCCATTCCGGGTAATGGACTTCTCCAATTACATATGCATCCAATAACTTGTCAACCTCTTCACAAACCACTGTTCGGCTCTCGGGTGCGAGTGTTCTTTGTTTCTGCATCACCGGCTTTACCCTTGGATCTGCGCCTCGCTTATGACTGATAACCTCAGGATCGACTCCCGGCATGTCGTATGGAGTCAAAGCAAAAACATCAGAACTTTGATCAAGGAACCGAGTCAAGCTCTCTTGCTCTTCCTTGGTCATTGACGCCCCAATCATCCAGTATTTTTCTGGATTTCCACCATGCACTGCAATCCTTTTCAACTCTTCCACTGCTTGGTTGGTCAGGTCGGCGCATGATTCTTCCTTTCCTGTCCGACCTGACTTTTCTAGAAGCCACCTGGTCTCCTCTAATTTCCATGGTCCCCTTTATTATCGAGAATCGTAACCGTTGGTGATAAGTTGACGGTACTGCCCTCATATAATGAATCCATGTTCGCCCCATGATGGCATTATAGGGAGATGGCACATCTACCACTAAAAATTCCACGTCTAGGAGAAAAAGACCTATGCCAACCTGCATTGTTATTACACCGAGGGGGCTGTACTGCTTGGCTGTTGAACCCAAACAGGGGTATTGAGGTCGGCTTTAGATCTGAGTGCTTCAGGCCGAGCCTATCAAATAACTCGGCGTACATTATTTTCGAGGAGCTTCATGGATCTATGAGCATTCTTCGGACATCATACTCCTATACTCGTAGAGTTAATACGAGGGTGTCATTGTGGGACTGAACCACATCTCGCAGATCCTCGTCAGAGAATGAGAACTCTGACTTGCCCCTCCCATACTTGCTGACCAAGCTCGGTTCGGCACTCATCTAATATACGTCCTTCAAGTGTGCAACCATATTTCTTTGCGTCCTGACAGATTGAGTCGTTATTTCTGCCGGATTGATTGCTCCATTCACCACATTTATTACCCCAACAGGTCCCTCTTCACCTACAAAATTCTTGATTTCTTCTGAACTAAGCTTTCCCAGTTCTTCTTTGAGTGTGTATCTTCTACATACTCCTTCAAATGACCTTCCTTGACTAGGTCCTCCAGATGTTGTTTAAGCAATCGATAATTTTCTGTCAAATGGCCATTCTCTCGGTGGTAAGAGCACCAAAGGTTGGCGTTCCGCCCTCCAGGGTCATTGATAATCTTTGGAGGCCTTTTAAAGAAGGGTTTCTATTTGATCTGTGTGAGGATCGGGTATATTGGATCTTTGAAAACTGTATATATCCCCTCATAAGATGCCCTTGTGGGTTCGGCATGACCCAATCTCCTGTCAGCAACCCCCCGAACTCCATTTGTCTCTTTTTCTTGGATCCCTCATCCATTGTGCATGTCCACCTTGGCTCGGGTGCTTCCATGTCCTCTTCCAATTTGACGAACTCTTCGATTCTTTCCATTAGGTCTCCCTGCGTGGTCAGGGATCGCTTGGTCAGCGATTAGTGGAGCTAACTCTCTTTTGGTAGCCCTAGCTTGAAGGTAGCTACTGCCACTTGTTCATTACTTCCCTCCACCTCATTATAGAGGCGCCAGTAGCGAGTACTGTACTCCTTCAAGCTCTCCAAACTTTGATTTTTAAGTGATAGCAATGCTCTAACATCCTTCGATTGCTTGGAATTCGTGACAAAACGGGTAACAAAGGACCCTGCAAGCTCTCAGAAGCTGTGTATCGATCTTGGGTTAAGATGGGAAAACCATTTCAAGGTTAGATCCCTCAAGCTTTAGGGAAAGACCCTGCACATCAGTGACTCATTCTCGATCCAAAGTGCCATGGAATGTAGGTAGTGCTGGACGTGGTCGGCAGGATCAAAATCGCCATCATAGGTCTTCAGCTTTGGGGTAGAGAATCGCCGAGGTGGGTCAGCCATTTCTATCTCCTTTGAAAAAGGAGATATAAAGTTATGTGCGCTTCCCAAGTACCTTGCTGGAACATGGTTTCCTGATGGGGCCTTTGATTTGGTAGTGCCTTCTCGATAAGGACTTGCACGTCTTGCTCACCAAGCATCTGTGGAGCTGTCTTTCTTCTTGGAGCTGCTCCACTCTTAATGCCTTGTGTTTCCACTTCGGATTCTTCCTTCTTTCGTGCCAGGGAGCTTGAAGTTCTACTCCTTTCATCCCCTGCTCTATGTTTAGGTTGGGTCTGTCTAAACTTTGATTCAAAATGATGACTTCTGGGCCTCCGTACATCGGTGTTGCTTCGGCGCTCTATTCGCCGAATTTCATGGGTGGTTGTCGAACCTTTCCGAGTGTTTTCCGGACTTGGGTGTTACCGTGCACCTCCTTTGCCATCTCCAATTCCAGCAATAAGCAATCGATCTTTTCCTTTTACTGCTTCATTCCCTATGTCATGTCCTGAACAATTTCTCTGCAAGACTGCTCCAGGCAGACATATGCGTACCGTAGTGGAGCTCATTTTTGGTGATCGTGATCCTGCCTTTGGTGGGAATCTTTTTGCAATTTACCCACAGATGGTGAGTTATGGCTCGTCTTGGGTCAGTGCGGTGTACTTCTGACCGGATCCATCCTTTTTTGCCTGGAAGGGGGGCGGTCCGATCACTTTCTGTGTATGGAACATATTCATCGTCTTAGTCACCAAGGTGGTTGACTACAGGATCCTTTCTGCATCTTCATCGCCCTTTGTCCCGGGTTGCCACTATCTGAGATGGAGATCGTCCATCCTAATGCTATGATTCCAGACCAAGCTCTTGGTTCGCCATGTCTCTCGGCAAGAACAAGCGTTAGTGGGCAGTTTTCCTCCTTCGTTTCCCACAGACGGCGCCAATTGTAAAGTCAATTTTTGTCTTGGATGGTTTCAGTTAAGTCAGCTTGACCGAACAAATTTTTAGCACGATCTTCCTCTCTTTGCTGGTGGCTTCGGAGCAGGGACCCTGCTAAGAACCAAAAGAATATGAGAATTCGATCGGCGTTCTGATCGAAAACCCTCCGAAGATCAAGTTAGCAAAGAATGTAACCTGCTCTCTCTTCATCAGTTTCTCTTTTTTATTTTTATCAGATGTGTTTTCCTCATAAAGATCATACCTCTCTCTTTCATTCTGTCGTCTTTTATTCCACTTATCCGAACTCTTCCTCTCCCCCTTGGGCACACGTTCTCCCTTCATTCCTCCTCTCAATCATGGCAGGCGTTATCGTCAATTGAGAGAAACTCTTCCGTCAATTTCGGACTCCCTCCATCTTCTGAGTGCCAGCTGTCCCATCTGATATGAATCAGCTATTTTCTTTCGGAAGGGTCGATCTCAGGCTGGCAGGTCGAGTCGAGCTAGCACTTCGGGTCAGGCAAGTTGAGTCGAGCTGGCAGGTTGAGTCGGGCTGGCAGTTCGGATCTGCCTCCACCCAAACCTGGCCCAAAACTCATTTCAAAATTCCCCCCACTTTGAATTATGTAATTTCAATTCATGTGGATGTTTGATTGCTAAGATCTCTCTTTTAAGCCTTGTTTCATGGTTTTTGGCCATTGGTGAATGGGATTTTCCATTTGGAAAATCAATGGCCCAATTGATGATGGATTTATGATGTATGGATAGAGTATGTGTATGTATGGTTTTGTGATGTTTGGAGACGAGATTGGGTAGTTTCGATGGGAATGGGGATGAATTGGATAAGTCGTAGAAATCTGAAAATTTGAGGTCTGTGTGTACCCGGTTGACCACCCTTGTTGGATGTCGACCGGATACATTTCGAACTCCAGAAATAGCTGAGAGCTGGTCTGTCAATCAGATACATAATTTCTAGTGTAGCAGGTCGACCGTCTTGGCTAGATGTCAATCGGGTACACTACCCAGAGACAAATGACTGACAAACAAGGTCCCAGTTACTCCTGTGCAGCCGGTCGACCGCCCATGTAGGATTTCGAACGGCCACACTGCAGAAATTTCAGATTGGAAACCTGCCTGGCAAGTTTTTGTTCCTTTGGTTCTTGCCTAGGCGGTCGACCAAGGCGCCCAAGATGTCGACCGGATACACTGGACCTGAGAGATAGATTCCCAAATCCCCCAGTGCATCCGGTTGACACCCTTGTACGATGTCGACCACATACACCATGGTAGGAGCATTCCAGATTTTGGTATCCCTTGTGGTTTTATCTTGTGCGGGGCCCATTCATGTGGACTTCCAATGATGAGCCAAGCATGGGTCAAGAGTTGGGCTTTAACTTGACCCATGAGGCCACCAAAGTAGGGTCGTATTGATTAGATTTCGATTCAACCCTTAAATGTCGTTGAAGATGCCCATAACATCAGAGCACCAAATTCATATCTCTTGGCATCCAAAACTTCATTTAGGATTTGAATTGGCTGACATGGACCTAGACCTGAAAAGAGGGCATTGACCTAGGATGGACTGTTGTTATTACTCCCATTGATTGGCATGGTTATGTAGATATGTTAAATGATTTTCATTGTTGTTCACTCTTGTATCTATCTATTGCTTAAACCCATTAATTAAATGGAAATTGGAGGACCTAAACCTAGGATTTTCTAATGGTGACCTGGATTGTGAATGGAGATCACTTGACCCGTGTATGTGGCTAGGCGGGCCATCCTATAGCCTAAGAAATGGATGGATGAGATTACCTTGGAGTAGATGATTATGATGATGACTTAGAAACCCATTTATGGATGGGTAATGATATGGGCAAAGACCATGACAAGTGGATTATGGCCGTGGATTTGATTATAGAGATGGATAAAGACCATAACAGGTGGATCATGGCCGTGGTTAATTATGGATATGGACTATGGATTGTGTATATGGGTTGGACATGGGTACCGAACCTTGTACGAACATGAGATGACCTTGCTCACGCAAGCATAGCCTAGCCAGACACTGACCTTTACTTGGTTCCTTGAGTCGGTGTAGGATATTCACTCAGTTGTTGTCAACATAGCCTAGGATTGATCATCCTTGGTGGGAGCTGATTGTTATTGATGGGGCCATCAAAATGAGCTGTGATTAGGCAGTCGGCAGACTCCAGTAATATATATGTGATGAGCCGGTTGCCAGACTCCGGTAGTATATGTGCATTCGTGGCCGGCAGACTCCGGTAATGTACATATACGAGTATATATACATTCGCGGTTGCCAAACTTCGATAATGCATGTATGCTTATTATTATGGAGATATATGATTCGGCGGGGCTTATTATCCCTTGCATTGCACAATTATTCCCTATCGTAATTGGTTATCGGTATGGGAGTGCCGAGGCATAATATCCCGCGCTGGTCAGCTTGTGTAAATGTGTCATATTGATAGACATTTATTTAGCTTGCTTTACCTTTATATTGATCATTATTACTGTATTTTGCACGATTGCCTAGCATTATACATTTGTTACTCATTTGATCTTATTATCGTTTCTATTCCCTTTTGTTGTATACATCCTATAGTACTTGTATATTGTGTCTGCCAGATCCTTGGATCTTACCTATCATTTGGTGCTTAGGTATTGACATCGACCCCATCCCTGAGGGTGACACGCTCCTCGATGCGCCACTAGCCGATGAGCACAGGTGGGGACCGGCAAACCCGGAGGTGGAGCCATAAACAATTAGAGCCTGCAGTTGGGGCTAAGTGATCATTTGTTTTTGGATTTGAGTCATTTGTTGTGAGAAGGTGGGGTTAACATCCGATCCAACCTAGTAGTAAGTGATCTACCAAAAGCAACGAAAATATTCCTTGGTGAATTGGGTGAAAACTCGAACTATGCACATACATACTTTTAAAAAAGGTAAAGCCAACACAAATATAGAAACTGGTGCTAGTGCGGCTACACGTCCCGATTTGTCAAGTATACTGTGAAGAATGACGTGAATCAATAGGAAATACCATTCCGGCACAATATGAGGCGGGGTGGGCATCGGATTAGCTTTTTTAAAATGCTATGCAACAACCTTATTAAACCGCGGCGGGGGGGGGGGGGCGGGGGGCGCATTAACTATATTGGCTCACGTTTTTTGGCTGGGTTGATCCGCCAATCAATGTGTTTGGTCCAGTTACTTTGACGACAATCTCGGTCGAGTCATTAATAGGGAGGGGCGAGCAAGCAAAGCCTTCAATGATGGAGACTTTTCTTCCCCCCTTTAGTCGTATTAGTCGTAGTAGTCGGCATTTTAGTAGGAATGCCTCCTTGGTCAAAGAGCCGGGTTAATTCATATTAAGTTTTGTACACACTATATTCTTCATACTTTGAGATTAGCTTAGATTCATAGTCCTGCTATGATTTCCTTTATGGAGACTGATACCTTTACTGCTTTCGCATTTATATGTATATTGCTTCCACTATTTTCTATATGCTTCCACAATCAACTGTTATTATAAATGTTGGTAAAAAGTTTTCGATTGGACCTCAATAAGGACCTATGATCCTAAAAGTTCCTAGTTTCTTCGGTAAGTAGCACGCCAAATTCAGGTACCTTGGCGGTAAACTCAGTATTTAGAATTAGGGCGTTACACTTTCATAGGAGCATTATGATGCTTTCCATCCCTCCACCGGCAAACCTTTCCATCATTCATACAAATTTGAACTTAAAAGATCAGAATAAAAAATACTAAAAAAAAGATCTGAATAAAAAAACTTTGAAAATAAAATTCTCCAACATCAAACATTAGTTGTTCTTAAGTCTTAACAATGAAAAACATAGCTGTTATGTGGGAAGATTTTAACAAAGTAATTATTAAGATTCTTCTAGCAAAGAAAAAAGGAAATCCGGCTTCAGCTTTCTTTTAAAGTTGGAAACAAAGACTTGGATCCCCAATTGAAAAATTAAGGATAAAAAGACTTGGCTCCCCATATTATGATGGGTCTGTGTGTTAGATCAAGTCATGTGCAAGATAAGAACATGATCCATCATCAATTTGTTCTGTTAAGAGGCGTTGTCCTATACAATCCTATTCAAAAACAAGTATCTTATGATGGAATATATCTATTACCTTTCTATCTACCAAAGCTCTAATAAGAACTGCAAACCACTTTAAAAAATTATCACATCAGAAAAAAAAAAAAAAAACCTCTATACCAATACATAACTAAATGTGTGTATGAGCACTATCTAACAAAGATATACTTTTCACATAAACTAAGTGAACTTCTTGCATAATACTATCATGCACTTAAATGAGTAGTAGTACATGCATAATATTTCATCTCAGAATGCTACATGTATAGTATATAATTGATATCTATGCTATAATATTGAGCAAGAATTAAAGGGAAAATAAGCTTTCACTCTTTTCTTATTCATGAAATGTGCACAAAAGCTTATCCTTAATTTGTCTCAATTAAGCTTACCCTTACACATGGATAATTAGATTGGTCTAAGCTGCTAAAGATAAAAAAAAAAAAAAAAAAAAAAAAAAAAAAACCTTGAACAAAGCTTAAGCAAATTCCCAAAGTCTAAAAGAAATTCCTTGATACCCCACTCCAATTAGCAAATGAGATCCAAAGCCATCGTTTCAACAAAAAGTCCAACATCTCTCTCTCTAACCCATCTCAAATCCATGCAAATCCAAATCCCCAAAAGCAAGAAAGAAATCATAGTTGCTCCATGCATGAATTGACATTCATATGCCAAAGGCTGAAATGCCATAAAACCAAGATATCTTTCTGATAAGCTCCAATTTTCCACCCAAAACCAATGTAAACAACAATAGTGAAAAAAAAACAATGTCATATGAGTAATGGAATGAGTCTCAAGAAGCCTTGCATAAAAAAAAATAGTTCGCCTTTCTCACAAATTGAAAACAGTTAATTGAATTAACAAGCAAACTATCGATTCAAAAACGAAAGAAGAGATAAATCCTTTGCAACTAAGATGACACAAGTGAGATAAATAACAAATCTGTATTGATAAGCTGAAAAAAATAAAAACCTTGAGCAGAGATCTTTTATAATAGTTTGCTGCATCAACAAAGGCTGAGGCTACTTCATGCTTGCTTTCTAACTGGAATTAGAAAATCAACTATAGGACCAAAGAGTGCACAAATTACCAAACAGACTGAACACAGAACAAGAAATAAAAACCTTCAAATGATAGCTAGCTAGCTTGACATACACTGCTCCAGCTTTGCCCCTGAAACACCATTTACTCATTGGTTTTTTGAAGATCACAAATTTGGACATTTCATAAATAGAGTTATGTTTTCCCCTCAATCATGATTTCTTTTTAATCCCAAAATAAAAAGAGTAGAACTACTAAACCTTGAAATCCAAGCCTAAAATGAGATCATATAAATTTGAATACAATGTAGTAAAAACCTAAAAGACCTTGCAAACAGGGAAAGACCTCCAGCAGGGAATTGCCACTCCTTCCAAGTATATTGAAAATGACCAAAAGACCTGTAACAGGGAAAGTTATAACTGGTATCAGTTGAGAAAAATTGGGGAGGGGTCTTGTCGCGACCCCGGACCGGGTCACCGACCTAATCCAGGATCAGCGATCTAATGATGCTATGCCAAATGCATTTGTTTAATTGGCTACAACGTACACGTATTAAAGATGAACATTTCATCCGTGCACGTGATTTCCCACAAGATTCTGCGGTGAGGATTTCACACACTAGCCATTCACATTCGGGATGCGGAAGCGTGTAGTAAACCAAGCTGTCAATTCATTCCATAAAGCAAGACTGATAACACAAGTATATAATTCATGATGTCAGAGTGAGCAACTACTCATTTGGCATTCCCAAGAAAGTAAAGTTAAATGTTTATACAAAAGATCAGTTAATTAATCACTCCCCAAAAATAATGGCCAACAAAGGCTAGTACAACCAATAAAAGTTCCCAAAAATATGTTAGTCATAGTCCCCAAAATGTTCCGTATCTCAAGGCTTGACCCCATGTCTAAACGACATCATCAACCTGCCATTCGCCTACGCGTTGTGGCTCTCCGGCCGCCTCCTCAGGGTAAATGACATTTGGACCTGAGTACCAAAGAGTGGGTCAAACACGATGGTCTGGCAGGTGGGTGAAAAGATATAGTAATAAAATACATTTAAAGGTTACCTTGGAAAACAATTAAACCTGCTAAAACAATGACTTTAAGGAAATAAGATGCATCATTTAACCAAAAACACATGAGTAATATAAAACATGTAAGGGTACAAAAGAACAAGAAGCTTGCAAGATGGCATCCACAATGAGCTAAATCTGTCACGCCCCCAAAATGTAAACTGGGGTTATGCATGAGATTAGGGCTAATTAAAGATTTCCAAACCTTAATCAAATACAACTTAGCCCCAATCGTGTCCCAATTGGATCGAAGAACGCTGTGAGGTATAAGCATTTCCTTGAATACATATAACAAATAGCGGAAGCTTATAAATACAAGTGGTATCTTAAAAGAGTATAGTTTGAGCAAATACTGAATAGTATAACTTGAGTTCAAGTTTAAAACTGTTAACAAAAGTATTAATTACAATATTAGGCCACATCAAAACCTGGGCCTAATCAAAATGATAAAGAGAACAAAAGATGGAACTAAAAAGATGTATCATGAACGCACTCATGTACGGGGTCATACGGCTATACAATGCCGTTCGTACTATATTCTAAGGAGTCATCAGGCTGATCTGCATGAACTTCCTCCGTCGTTTCGTCCTCCTCGTAATAGGAAGGCTCAGTACCTATGCACCAAGAGTAGCATCATCAGACACAAAGGTCGGCAAGTAATATATATAAAACATTAACAGATATGTAGAACGAATCAGAGTAGACAATACGATAGATAAGATCAGTAGAAATGCATAGCATTCAGAAGTAAGTAATGTATAGCATTCGAATCATATACAGACTAATAAAATATCTAACAAATAGGCAAATCACATAAGCTAATGCACCACGGATAGTTTCACATGACCCTCCATACTCAACATGAGAGCTGTGGTAGAGTGGCACGGGATGAAAACCAGGCAAGCAATCAAAATGATACCCTTTAAAAACAAAATAAAACAAAAACATCAAACTTCTTCAGAACATGTATCTGATGGTGTACATCCATCTAAATATAAAAAGTCTTAATGCGCAGACGTTCAAGCCAAAGTCCTCACACAAATGGTGCCCTAAGTTTGTGGGCGTTTACAGCTGAGTGGTGCCTGAGACAAGAGTCCTAAAAATATCATAGTGAGGGACTAGACTTTCTTGTGTGAACAAGATTCAATAATCATAGGAGAAACTACTTATCCATTGTCAAATCCAAATCATCAAACTTCTTCAAAACATTACCGTAAGTAGTTCTCGACAGACTTTACAATCAAAGTCATCTAGTCTCAAGACTTCCATCAAACTTCAGAATGAACGGAATAACGAAAGGGATCCTAAGTTCATCATCTAAGTTCATCATATAATTCCAAATAAATAAAATAAACGAAGCTAAGGAACATGAACATTTCATGTGGAAGGTACCAAACGGTATAATTCGGAATCATAAACGATAAACAATCCAATCCTAATTATATAGTTAATCCCGAAGCATCGTACATTTCTACTCAGTCAACAAAAGGGTTAAGGTTCAGGATACCCAAACGAACATTCTTCATGCATAGATTTAAAGGAAGGTATCCCGTTGTCCCATACCGTTCAAGATTGAGTTAGGATGGATCCCGATTCAACCGGAATAACCATGAGGAACGTCGGCTCAAAACATCTTCATATATAGTCAAATTAGTCCAAAATGGGTAGCCAAGGTTCCAATTCAGTCATAATCAAAATGGGTGAAAATGTCCCTTCAAAAGGGAAATTTTTAGTTAAACAGGTCGACCCCCTTCATGGTCGGTTTACCTACCCCAAGGTCAGTCGACCCCTAGTTGTAAGTGAAAAATGCGTGAACAGTGAAATGGTCAGGTTCCAGAGAACCTGACCCTGTGTGCTCGGTCGACCGAGACCCCTGATCGATCGACCGAGTACACCGCGGTTACAGAACATAGGTTCTGTAACTGCAGTGAACATGGGTCAATTCCATCCCATTCTTCTTGAACCTGATATACAACCACATTATGCATATAACAAGTCCATTCTAATTCCTATCATCCATCTAATCAAATCATCAACATCCTAATCCAATTCATTAAGCAAATAAACCCATTTATCATGTTTTAGAAATTCAAAATCAATAAATGAGGAAAAGACATCTAAACCATCAAATTTGTGTACAATTCAAGAGAAGACAAACATATCCAGCATAATATGTACTTGCCTTTGATGAAGAGCTAATTGAAAATCCAAGAGAATTTTGGGAGAAAATCTCTTTTAAGCTCAAAGATGGAGAAAACAACTCTCAAACCCAAATCACTCCTACAAATGCATGCCAAGGGTTGAGGTGAGTCTCCTTAATTCATTTCTAACTAAAAGGAAAAGGATTCACTAAGTCTTCATGTCTTGAGAGCCTACCTTAGAGTTGTTTGTGGATGAAAAGCTTAGAAATGGGGATATTAGTGAACTTGGAAGCTTGGGGAAGATGATTAGAAGCTTCACCGGCGATGACGGAGCTCCGGGATGTGTCGGCAGTGAGGAGGTAGTAATGGTGGCTGGGTTTCTGGAGTTGGAATAGTGAAATGAAAGAGAGGAAGTAACAGATGAGTGAAGGGGCTTTATATTAGGTTAAGTTAAGTGTAAATATGAGTTTGGTCCTTAATTCTTATTTGAGGCTCTTCGACGCACCGGATCACAACGCAACAGAAGGCAAATGTTCATGAAATGATGCGATCTACTCGATGCACTCAAACTCACAAAAACTCATAATCTCGATTAAACCCCTATAAACTTCCCAAATTGCAAACCACCCCCTTACTGTACCCAAATGATCTCGGACGCGCACGAGACTTCGCACGCGTGATCCATACGATAAACTCGACTCGCTCAGACTCTAAGGAAACTTACTAACTAATCAAACAATTAATTATAATTAACGATGAGTTAAGGGACGGGGAGTTACATACTCTCCCCCCCCTTAGGATATTTGGTCCTCCAAATCTGTCGCGACCCCGGACTGGGTTAGGGGACCAAATTCGGGATCGGGACTGATGATGATGCCGTGCCACGTGCATCTCTTTGGCTAATCCGCACACGGAATTAAGAAAACATTTATCCGTGCACGTGATTTCCCACAGGGTTTCGCGGTGAGGATTATCCATACATATCATCTCACATATAAACATATTAAACATGTATTTGAGATAGCAGAAGCGTGTAGCAAATCATATTAGTGCTATTCCATTCCATAAACAAGACTGTTTTATAATTGACATGACAAGATATCAGAATGAGCAATGATCATAACATATTTCCCAAAAGTAAAGTTAATTGTGTAAACAAAAGATCAATTGATTAATTGCCCCAAAACAATGGTCAACAAAGACCATACATCCAATAAAACCCAAAAGATGATATCCAGGGTTCCCAAAATGTCATCCTCAAAGCCTGAATGAATGTCTACATGACATCGTCAGCTTGCCACTCTATTACACGCTGCGGTTCACCGACCGCCTCCTCAGGCTCCTCCTCGATACCAAAATAAATAGATCAGACACGACGGTCTGGCAAGTGGGTGTAAAGATATAACAATAATTCAAAACAATGATGCCTTTAGAAACATAGTAGAACCTGGATAAATAATGAATTTCATAAAAGAAGAATGTGTCATTTAAAAGAGGTACATATGCAATAAAACATGTAAGTTAACAAGGATTCGGAACTAGCAAGATGGCAACCACACAAAGCTAAATCCTCTCTCACAAAAGTGATGAGAGTACATCGGGACATTGACCTCAGTCACACAAGGTGAGGAGGATCAACGACGTTGACCTCAGTCACACGAGTTGAGGAGAGTCAATGATTTTATACAATAAATACATATAATACTCTGCGGGACCATAGTAGCGAACCGGATATATCAGGGCGAGGCGGGAACCATGCTGCAGCTGGTATAACATAAGGGGGATCTCCAAACCGTTGGATCAAGCCGATAAGGTTATCCAAGCTTAGTGGTGCCGACTCATAGGTAACATGCGAAAAAATCAAAACAATTGAATACACATAACGGGGCGGGGTACCCATAGGTACAGAACACATTAGTATTGGGACGGGTTTAAATGGATCAGCAATATGCAAAAACAATGCTCTCGGGGCAAGCATAACCACATATCGTGGTTTCGAAATCCATGAGTAAGAGTTTAGTTAAAAATCAAATAAGAGTGGATCCTCATACATTTCCGGGCTAGGCATTGAGGTTTCAAGATTTGGGCCAATATGAATAGGGTTCCGTATGTCGGTTATGATATAAATTGGTACTCTTTTAAGAATTAGGGACATCTCGGGTCCTTATACACATTGACCAACCTAAAAAAAATCATCAATGAATGTCCATAATGGGGTTTCTCCTTCCTTTGGACTTCATACGATGCCTTACAGTCCCTACATAGCATTGGGGCTC
Source organism: Litsea cubeba (assembly GCA_012931725.1). Taxonomy (NCBI): domain Eukaryota; kingdom Viridiplantae; phylum Streptophyta; class Magnoliopsida; order Laurales; family Lauraceae; genus Litsea; species Litsea cubeba. Next base: position 80,642,673 of record CM022946.1, on the reverse strand, counting down.
CAAACAATACCTCCCCAAGCCTAGAAACAATGTTTCAAGTCTTTAAGTATTAACCCAGGCATGGCAGTCAGTTCGCTCGACCGGACTGGGAAGTTCGCTTGGGCGAACTGCTCTCTGTTTAGGGTTCGCTCAAGCGGACCAAGGTTCACTCGAGCGGACCTGCTCGGATCAGGTTGGCTCAAGCGATCAGAGGGTTGGCTCGAGCCAACGAGGTTCTGTGACGGGTTCGCTCGAGCGATGTGTCAAGGTCGCTCGAGCGAACTGTCCAGAAACTATTTTTTATGTACAGTTCGGCCATTCTTCTTTCCTTCCTTTCACCCTCTTTTGAGCACCCATTAATCACACATTTGAGGGTCTCAAAACCTCATCTAAACTCCCTTTCAATCCATCATTCACTTCTCCCAACAACCACACCATCACAACATTAACTTCTCCATCACTTCTACCTCATTCAATGCAAGGCAACTCCATTGATAAAAGTCCATAAATGAACACAAATGATCTATAAACAAGACAGTGATGCACATGTTTTCCAAGAGAACTATTCATAGAGAGTAGCCTATCATTATACATATTTTCAAAACCATAAAAACTCATAAAGATGAATTAGGTGAGAGCAATGAGTAAGAGTTCCAATTTTTTAAAAGCAAGAAATCATGAAATAAATCCATTCATCCACTTGCCTTAGGTCCAATGCTAAGAAAATCAAGCCACTAACACCTCTCCAAGCCAAGACACCAAATCTACACAAAACCCCCAAATACAAACCCTAAAACCATCAAAACCACACAATAGAAAGAGAAAGTTTGCAATAGCCAAGATTTAGTCTCTCTAGGGCTAGGAGAGTATGAATCTAGAAGATTTGGAAGGATTACTTACTTGGAAGTGTTTCAAATAGCCAAAACTAGCTCAAAGGTTGCTCTAGAGTGGGTGGATTTCCTTACAAGTTGCATCAATGGTGAGCCTTCAAGATGAGGAAGAATATTGTGGCCTCTATTTTTCCATTAACAATAGCTTGGTGGTGGATTGAAGATAAAGAAGCAAGAAGAAGGCAAGAGAAGAGGAAACCCTAGGGCTGGAACAAGGGTCTCTCTCACAAGAAAGGTAGCAAGGAAAGGAAGAATGGGAAGAGGGCTCTCCTTATATAGCAATTGGGGATGGGGCCCACAACTTAAAAGACTTGTCGGGCTAAAAACATGGCTTTTGGGGCTTCAAATGAATTCGATGAAGAAAGTAAAGTTGCTCGACGAAATTTCTAGTTTCCAAAAAGTATATATTTTGCAAGTTTTGGTGACATCGAAATTGGTGTCCAGATTTTGGGTAAAAAGACCATTTTGCCCTCCAATTGTAAAAAGTCAGGTTTAGGGCTCTCGAATGGGAACGATGTCAACATGAAAGTTGTAGGGATAAACAAGATAAGTCAAACGGGATTAAAACATAATTTTGAAAATCATGGATAAACCCCCAAGCTCACACAATTCATAGCAAGAACCCCCAAAGGGTCCCACAAGAAAAAGGCTCTCAAAATTCCCAAAAGCTATTATAAAAGATACTCTAATCCCAAACTAAATCAAAAACCACTAAACACACTTAAAACTAAAGCACGACTTAATCAACTCTAATCGAGGTCTCTCGGGTCGGGGTCTTACAAAATCACTAACACACCTCTGGTAATAACCGTGGATACTTTTCCTGAACCTTATCTCTAAGTTCCCATGTAGCTTCTCTAGGACTGTGATGTTCCCATTGTACCTTGACCCAATGAATGGTCCTAGTCCTGAGAACCTATTCCTTTGTATCAATGATCTTCTTCGGTTTCTCCACAAATGTAACGTCTGGCTGAACATCCAAAGGCTCATGATGTAGCGCATGTGAAGGGTCTGGATGTACTTCCTCAGCATAGAGATATGAAAAAACTTGTAAACTCCTACTAACTCTATTGGTAGTATCAACCGGTAAGCCACTTCACCAACGCGCATATCAATCTCAAACGGTCCTATGTACCTTCGAGCCAATTTCCCTTTCTGATCGAATCTCATAGTTCCTCTAGTCTGTGAGACTTTGAGAAACACTTTGTCTCCAACCTGAAACTCCAAATCTCTTCTCTTCAGGTCTGTGTAGCTCTTTTGTCGGTCTCTTGCAATCTTCAGTCTGTCAATGATCTGCTTCACTTTCTCACTAGTATCACTGACGATCGAAGGTCCATGAAAACTCCAAACACCAATCTCTTCCCAACAAATTGGGGTCTTGCACTTCCGTCCATACAGTGCCTCGAACAGTGCCATCCCAATGCTGGAATGATAGCTATTGTTGTAGGCGAACTCACACAAAGGAAGACTCTTCTCCCAGTCTTTCCCGAGATCTAGAACACATGCCCGCAACATATCCTCCATAGTTTGATTGGTCCTCTCAGTCTGTCCATCTGTTTGAGGGTGATACGCAGTGCTGAAACTCAATGTAGTGCCTAAAGCTGCTTGTAAACTAACCCAAAATCTGCCCACAAACCTCATGTCTCTATCTGAAACAATGGAATATGGAATTCCATGCAATCTGACGATGCTGTCGATGTACTTGTATGCCAAAACATCCATGGATCCTTTCATTCTCATCGGAATGAAGTGTGCTGACTTGGTGAGTCTGTCAACAATCACCCAGATACTATCACTGTCCCTTATGGGTGGTAATCCTGCCACAAAGTCCATGGTGATGTGCTCCCACTTCCATTCCGGTGTCTTCAAGGGTTGGAGTAACCCTGGAGGTTTTTGATGCTTAACCTTCACTTGTTGACACACTAGACATCTCGAGACAAATCCTGCAATATCCTTCTTCATGTTGTTCCACCAGTAAAGACTTTTTAAGTTCTGATATATTTTGGTGCTCCTAGGATGAATAGCATAACGAGAATGGTTTGCCTCAACCATAATCTCGTTTCTCAAGTCATGAACACCCGGTACTCACAATCTGTCTTAGCAATACAACACTCCATCTATGAGTCTGAATTCTGTCATGTCTGCTATGTTGTCAATCACTCTAACTAACTATAGATCATCTCTCTGACTGCCTTTGATTCTGACTAGAATCTTTGGCTCCCAAGTATGCATGCTGCAGCCATGATTCTCTCACTCTGAGGCTGGAACTCAATGGCCAAATCTTTGAATAACTCTGTCAAAGACCACTCTGCCTATAAACATTCGGTATTCGCTGTCTTCCTGCTCAGTACATCTGCAACTACATTAGCTTTCCCAGGATGATACTTTATTGGAAAGTCATAGTCTTTGATGTACTCCATCCATCTAGTCTGCCTCATGTTCAAATCCTTCTGCCTAAACAGATACTGAAGACTCCTATGATCCGAGTGAACCTCAAATTTCTCCCCGTACAAGTAGTGTCTCCACATCTTCAGTGCCATGACCACTGCTGCAAGTACCAAATCATAGGTAGCGTATCTCTTTTCATGTTCTTTCAGCTGTCTGGACCCGTAGGCCACTACTTTCCCTTCTTGCATGAGAACGCATCCCAGTCCAATGCCTGAAGCATCGGTAAAAATCACAAACCCTCCATTCCCTGTAGGTAAGGTAAGGATAGGAGCTGTGGTCAATCTGGTCTTCAACTATTAGAAATTCTCTTCACACTTCTCTATCCACACGAAAGGAACATCCTTCCTTGTCAACTTGGTCAATGGGGCTGCTATACGGGAGAATCCCTTCACAAATCTTCTATAATATCCTGCCAAACCCAGAGAACTCCTGATATCTGACACTGACTTCGGACTCTGCTAACTGACTACTGCTTCAATCTTCGCTAAATCTGCTGCTAAACCTTCTCTGGAGATGATATGTCCAAGAAAAGACACTTGCTCAAGCCAAAAATCACACTTACTCAGCTTGGCATAGAGCTGATTCTCTTTTAGAATCTGTAATGAAGTCCTCAAATGTTCTACATGCTCATCTCTGGACCTCGAATAGACTAGAACATCGTCTATGAATACGACTGTGAACCGATCTAAGCATGGTGCAAAGATCCTATTCATCAAAGCATGAAGACTCCAGGTGCATTGGTCAGCCCAAATGGCATAACTAAGAACTCATAATGTCCGTATCTGGTCCTAAAGGCTGTCTTATGTAAATCTTGATCTCTGAAACATATCTGATGGTAGCCTGATCTCAAGTCTATCTTCGAGAAGTACTGTGCACCCTGCAACTAGTCAAATAACTTGTCTATCCTTGGTAAAGGGTACTTGTTCTTGATCGTAACCTAATTTAGCTGCCTGTAGTCTATGCACATGCGCATCGTACCATCATTCTTCTTCACAAACAACACCAGTGCACCCCATGGTGATACACTCGGTCTCACAAATCCCTTGTCCAAGAGATCTTCCAATTGAGCTTTCAGCTCCCTTAGTTCTACTGGGGCCATACGGTAAGGGGCTTTTGATATCTGTGCCATCCCTGGCACAAGCTCAATTATGAAATCAATCTTTCGAACCGGTGGTAATCCAGGTATCTCATCCGGAAATACATCCGGGAACTCACACACAGTTGGGATATCCTCCACCGCTATGGACAATTTATCCTCCGCGATAAATGCCACATAGCCCTCACATCCACTCCTAATCAATCTATCTGCCCTCAAGGCTGAAATGACTCTAGTGGTCATGGGTCTCCGCTCTCCAACAATCTCTACACTGTCGGCCAACACTTGCAATCTGACCGTCTTGTTGAAGCAATCCATCACTGCTCTGTAGATGGATAATCAATCCATACCCAAAATTACATCAAATTCTTTCATCCCTAGGATGATCAATGTGAGACCCCGACCCTCAATCCCTCTGTTTAGTATTGTTTTAATCGTGGTTTAACTTGTTAAGTGAGATTTGATTTAATTTGACCTTGTTTTTTAGTGTGACTAGACTTTTCCATAGCCTTGGAGATTTTGAAGACCGTTGACTTTAGTTTGACACGGTCCATATGATAAGTATTTTTATGAGAAATTACTTCTGATTTCTAAAAATTCTGAATTTGGTGTATTTTGACTTATTTTATGAAGTTTAACAACTTTCATGTTTTGACCATTTTGATTCGATGATCAGAAAATGCGTTTTTCGAGAAAAAGGGCAAAACTGACCTTTCACGCTAAATCTGTCCATGAATTTCGAAAATTTCAGAAATTGGGGAAAATATACTTTTTGGAAAGTAGAAATTTCGCTGATCATTTTTGTCTTCTTCGTCGTTTTCATTCGGGACCCACAAATGCTAGTTTTGACCTTTGTAAGTTTGGGGCCCATGGGGCCCAGCCCATTTAGTCTTTATAAAGCCAATGGGGCTCTTCTCCTCTTCCCCATTCTTTCATTTCCTGCAACAAGAGAGGGGTTAAGGTTTTCTCCAGCAACTTTCTCTCTCCTCTTTGAAAGCCCTAATCTTGAGTGCTAAGTAAGGGAGTGATCTTCCCCTCTTCTTCTCCTCCCTCTTAGCTTTCCAAAGAACCCATTTGCAAGAGATTTGAGCTAGGAGAGACCTCTTTTCCAAGCCTTTCTTCTTTGTTTGAGCTTCAAAAAGGTTAGCAATGGTTTGCTTTCATGAGATCCTTGTTTTTCAAACCATTTGGAGTATTTTCCTTATTTATGCAAAGGGTTTTCATGGAGTTTTGAGAATGATTGAATGTTAGGGTTTCTCTTGGTTTGTTTTGGGGTTTTTGTAGATGGAAGACCTTGGACCTTAGAGATTTGTGTTTGGAATGGTTTTGTGAATCTCTTGACCCAAGGCAAGTAAACAATCAACTAATTTGATGGTTATGCTTAATATGAATGATTTTATGTTATGGTATTCTATTTCTTGTTCTCCTTTTATGGATTTAGTCTTCTAATGATTTGAACAATGTTTATGTATACTTCACTTAAGATTTGGGTTCTTGTTAGAATATAAGTCTTTACTCTTTCATTGATTTCTTCTGGTTTAACTCTTTATACTCCCAAAATCTAGAATCTTGTTGAATGAAGAAAGCTTGTTCTTATATGATTGATTGGGGTTAATTGGAATGATTTAGTGAATTTGTGTTTTAATGCAATTAAAATAGAATAGGAGCCCAAATACTTGTGGAAATCTTGTGAGAAGGGATGAAGGAAAAAGAAAAATCAGAAAATGAAAGGAAAGGTGCAATTCTGCACATGGATCGGACTGGGACAGAGCCCAGTCCGCTAGAGCGACCTAGTGGGCCGCTCGAGCGGACCAGGCTCTGGATGGGCCTCGCTCGAGCGAGCCCAGGGTCGCTCGAGCGGACCCAGCCCAGTTCTGGGCCCTTTTCAGGGCCTGGTTTGAGGGGCTTTGTGGAATAACTTTTGGGCCTGATTCAAGTCAGTTTTTGAGCCATTACAAATCTGATATGGGGTCATCTTAGGGCCTGATATTGGACTGATTTAAAACTTGTTTTGTGGGCTTGGTTAAGGTTCAGTTTTGGGCTGTTTTAAAAATTGTCTTGTGGGCCATTCAAGGTTTAGTTTTGGGCTTGTTTTAAAACTTGTTTCTTGGACCATTAAAGGATTAGTTTTGGGCTGTTTTTAAGGTTTGTTTTGTGGTCCATTCAAGCTTAGTTTTTGGACTGTTTTAAGAATTGTTTGGGCCATGTTTAAAGGGGCTATTTTGGACTTGGATTAAGGCCAGCTATGGGCCTGTTTTAAAGAGTTTTGGGACTACTTGTAATACTTGGAAAAATTGTGAAATGGGAATGATGAGAGAATGAGTATATGTGAAATTACACGGGAACCTTTCAAGTCTCGATACGCACTTTATTGTTTAAATGTTGTGGATTTTCATTGGCATCAAACGTACTCCTTATTAATCAATGTTTAAAGGTTAAAGGTGTATGGAGATGGTTCCTTGGTAAGTCATTAAGTCATTCTCCACTATCCATTCCATTTCAAGATAAAGAATGTATTTGTATTTGTCTTTGTATCCTTTGGTAAACTAATTTAAATAGCATCGGTGATTTGTTATAAAATCATGGGGTCTTCCATATTCGAAAGGATTGATCGTATGATTTTATACAAATCACTTTGATGTGTATTTGAGCGGTTTACCATGGATATTCGTACGTTTTCTCCGAATTGATTTGAAAGGAGATTGGAGTGGTTCGTCACATTCGGGATTTCTTCGATGAGACTATTATCTTGTTAAGACTAGTATTTTGAAAATGAAACCTCGAGGCAAGACGGGGCCGGAGCTTTGTAGTGTGAGCCCCTGAGCCAAAGGGATTAGTATCATGGTTTGATTTATATCGGTTCGAGTTTTGAAACCTAAAGGCACCACTAAGCTTAGGTCACCTTGTCGGGCTGATCACCCGGCTTGGGATCTTTAATCTGTCCGCCAGCTGCAGCTTGGATTCTGTCTGTACCGACCATGGCAACGGTTTTATCTGCCGGTCCCATTTGTATGGCTACGGTTCTGATTTTTGATCTGCCGGTCCCATTTGTATGGCTATGGTTCTGATCCTATTTCTAGTACCACGTTCAGTGGCTACGTTTCTGTCTGCTCTTGTTACTTTGGTAATAGGAGAATATAGCTATGTGTGGTTGCCAATGTTTTATCTGCGTATTACTTTGTTTTGTGGTTCTTGTTGTTTTTACTCTTCATGCTTTAAATTGGTTAATGTTTATAATGTCGACCATTTATCATATTATTGCTATTATTCGGGATTTGAAATGTATTTCCAACTATTAAATGTTTTATGCGGGCTACTATCCTTTTGAGACATTCGTACTTCTGAGACTGTTCTTTTATTTACTTTGATATTTATGTTGGTCTTTCGATCGTTTCATCATGATTTATTGTTATTATTGTTAGACTCTTTATATGGTTTTACAATGATTTTATCAGGTTTTATATATGTTCTTTTGTTTCATATTACTTGATTATTTGCTTGCCAGACCGTCGTGTCTGACCCTGTTTGTTTGGTGCCAGTTTCCGGTCTTTCTGTTTTTAGGTGTTTGATCGGAGGAGGCGGTGGGACCCGCCGGTCTGACGTGAGAGGCTGCCCATTGATATCATCTAGATGTCAAGTTTGGCACCGGAGTTCGTATCAAATCCTTGGGGGTAGTATTTCTGTTTAGTTGGATATATCTTTGTATGGCTTTATTAGCCTTTTTATTGGGTTTGTAATGAAGACACTTGTTAATTGTAATTTGAACATGTGGGAATTAATTAGTCTTGTTACTACCAGCTCAGTGTGCTTTGATATATGATTTATGACAGTCTGTTTATTTGATGGCTTTATGATATTGGTTGCGTGCGATACAGAACCCGATGGCCACGGATTCCGAGTCGTAACACCATATTTAGCTTCCGCGAAAATATACTTTGGTCGTGATGGAATTTGATTATCCTCATTCACGCGGAGGTCGGATCCACAAAAGTTTCAAATTTATCCCAAAATTTCGCACCCCGAGGTCGGATCACTGCAGGGCCCGGTTTCGGGGTGTGACAATCAAGTCTGCAGGGAGAATAAAGTTCTCTACCTGCACTTTGCATGCTGGAAAATAGGACTCACACTGCACGGTTTTCCCTAAGGGAGTACTAACAAAGAGAATATAATGCAATGGAGCTATGTCTCCCACCAATCATACAGCAAAGATAGGTGAAACAAAAGAGTGTGTGGAACCAGAATCAAATAAGACTCTAGCAGGTACATCTGAAATAGAGAGTGTACCTTCCATAACTCATCCAATTTCCTCGCCTTCCTGCTGATCCAAGGCAAAAAGCTTGCCACGCTGATGAGGTATCTGTTGCCCTTGCTGTCGATACTGTTGACCCTGAGGCCTTTGCTGTCCTTGGGGCCTCTGTTGTCATCTGCCTTGTGGTGGTGCCGGAAGTCTAAGTTGCTGCTGCCGTCGTGCCTGTCTCAAAGGCTGTGCTGCTAGTGGTGGTCATCGAGGAGGAGTTGCATTCCTCACACCTTGCCCAGTCTTCTTCGGGTAATCCTTAATCTGATGGCCCATGAAACCACACTTAAAGCAACCTCCTGTGACCCATCTACACTCCGCTGTCGGGTGGTTCTTACGACAATGATCACAACGGACCCCCATTAATGGACCTACTCTAGGCCTCTTGGCCTGCTGCTGGTATTGTTGCTGATACTGCTGCTGTGGACGTTGCTGATATGGTTACTGTGGACGCTGCTGCTGATATTGTCCTGAACCTTATCTCTTAACCTGAGTCTGTACCTGTTGAAGTTGCTGGGTGTAGAGAGTCTTCTGCTGGATAGACTCTTCAGCCCAATATGCTCGCTTCAGGTTCTCTTCATAAGTAGGCAGCGCGACCGATGTTACCTCCATCTTAATGTTGGGCCTCAATCCCCGAACAAACCTCATAATCTTATCCTCATCGGTCCTCACCAAGGCCGGTGCAAACCTGGATAGGTTTTTGAATCTCTGCTCATATATCTGAACTATATCCTCTCCCTGTAATAGGGATTCAAACTCCACAAGCTTCTGAGCTTGGATATGCGGTGGAATGTACTTGATGCGAAACTCTTTCTGAAATGATGTCCAAGCAGTGGCATCATCGATCGTATCATAAGTTGTCTTCACCGATTTCCACCACATCTCAGCTACACCCCTGAACATGTAGGCTGATAACTGTACTTGCTCCCGACCTGTACACTGAAAGACATGGAAAATCTTTTCCATCTGTACTATCCACTCGTCAGCATCGAGGGGATCTTCGTTCCCATATTAGACTGGTGGGTTCCTCTTCTTAAACTTATCGTACATGTCATTCGGGTCTGTAACCTGAGCTGGCATTACGACTTGAGTTGGTGGTGTTGGCCTCTGTAAGACCTGAAGCATCTGTGCCTGGAAGGTAGCCTGATCCTCCTGTTGCTTTGTCTGACTCTCTTTCTGCTGAGTTTGATTCAGAGTTTGTGCTTCTTGTGAAGCCACAAATGCTTGCATGAGCTTGTTAAACCTACCCTCTATTGAGTCACTATCACGAGCATTGGCATTACTGCTCTCAGGGTTACCACTACTATTGGAGCGCATATTATGGCCAGCCATCCTAAAACATAAGAGACATTAGTCCTATGGGACTCAATCTAACAACCAAACTATACAATCTACAAAAGCTAAAGATACCCAAAAGAAAACCAATCCTCACATGTCTGAGTTTCTACTTATTATTTAATTCTAGAAATAGTAATGCACTGATACCAACTTGTCACGCCCCCAAAATGTAAACTGGGGTTATGCATGAGATTAGGGCTAATTAAAAATTTCCAAACCTTAATCAAATACAACTTAGCCCCAATCGTGTCCCAATTGGATCGAAGACCGCTGTGAGGTATAAACATTTCCTCGAATACATATAACAAATGGCGGAAGCTTATAACTACAAGTGGTATCATAAAAGAGTATAGTATGAGCAAATACTGTATAGTATAACTAGAGTTCAAGTTTAAAACTGTTAACAAAAGTATTAATTACAGTATTAGGCCACAGGCCTAATCAAAATGATAAAGAGAACAAAAGATGGAATTAAAAAGATATATCATGAAGGCACTCATGTACGGGGTCGATACGGCTATACAATGCCGTCCATACTATATTCTAAGGAGTCATCAGGCTGATCTGCCTGAACTCTCTCCGTCGTTTCCTCCTCCTCGTAATAGGAAGGCTCAGTACCTATGCACCAAGAGTAGCATCATCGGACACAAAGGTCGGCAAGTAATATATATAAAACATTAACAGATATGTAGAACGAATCAGAGTAGACAATACGATAGATAAGATCAGTAGAAATGCATAGCACTCAGAAGTAAGTAATGCATAGCATTCAAATCATAAACAGACTAATAAAACATCTAACAAATAGGCAAATCACATAAGCTAATGCACCACGGATAGTTTCACATGACCCTCCATACTCAACATGAGAGTTGTGGTAGAGTGGCACGGGATGAAAACCCGGCAAGCAATTAGAATGATACCCTTTAAAAATAAAATAAAACAAAACATCAAACTTCTTCAGAACAGGTTTCTGATGGTGTACGTCCATCTAAATATAAAAAGTCGTACTGTGCAGATGTTCAAGCCGAAGTCCTCACACAAATGGTGCCCCAAATGTGTTGGGTGTTTACAGCTGAGTGGTGCCTAACACAAGAGTCCTAAATATATCATAGTGAGGGACTAGACTTTCTTGTGTGCACAAGATTCAATAATCATAGGAGAAACTACTTATCCATTGTCAAATCCAAATCATCAAACTTCTTCAAAACATTATCGTAAGTAGTTCTCGACAGACTTTACAATCAAAGTCGTCTAGTCTCAACACTTCCATCAAACTTCAGAATGAACGGAATAACGAAAGGGATCCTAAGTTCATCATCTAAGTTCATCATATAATTCCAAACAAATAAAATAAATGAAGCTAAGGAACATGAAAATTTCATGCGGAAGGTACCAAACGGTACAATTCAGAATAATAAACGATAAACAATCCAATCCTAATTATAAAGTTAATCCTGAAGCATCGTACATTTCTACTCAGTTAACGAAAGGGTTAAGGTTCAGGATAACCAAACGAACATTCTTCATGCATAGATTTAAAGGAAGGTATCACATTGTCCCATACCGTTCAAGATTGAGTTAGGATGGATCCCGATTCAACCGGAATAATCATGAGGAACGTCGGCTCAAAACATCTTCATATATAGTCAAATTAGTCCAAAATGGGTAGCCAAGGTTCCAATTCAATCATAATTAAAATGGATGAAAAAGTCCCTTCAAAAGGGGAATTTTCAGTTAAACAGGTTGACCCCCTTCATGGTCAGTTGTAAGTGAAAAATACGTGAACAGAGAAATGGTCAGGTTCCAGAGAACCTGAACCTGTGTGGTTGGTCGACCTAAACCCCCTGGTCGGTCGACCGAGTACACTGCAGTTACAGAACACAAGTTCTGTAACTGCAGTGAACATGGGTAAATTCCATCCCATTCTTCTTGAACCTGATATATAACCACATTATGCATATAACAAGTCCATTCTAATTCCTTTCATCCATCTCATCAAATCATCAACATCCTAATCCAATTCATTAAGCAAATAAACCCATTTATGATGTTTTAGAAATTCAAAATCAATAAATGAGCAAAAGACATCTAAACCATCAAATTTGTGTACAATTCAAGAGAAGACAAACATATCCAACATAATATGTATATTAACGTGCCTTTGATGAAGAGCTAATTGAAAATCCAAGAGAATTTTGGGAGAAAATCTCTTTTAAGCTCAAAGATGGAGAAAACAACTCTCAAACCCAAATCACTCCTACAAATACATGCCAATGGTTGAGGTGAGTCTCCTTAATTCATTTCTAACTAAAAGGAAATTGATTCACTAAGTTTACATGTCTTGAGAGCCTACCTTAGAGTTGTTTGTGGATGAAAAGTTTAGAAATGGGGATATTACTGAACTTGGAAGCTTGGGGAAGATGATTAGAAGCTTCACCGGCGACGACGGAGCTCCGGGATGTGTCGGCAGTGAGGAGGTAGTAATGGTGGCTGGGTTTCTGGAGTTGAAATAGTGAAATGAAAGAGAGGAAGTAAGAGATGAGTGAAGGGGCTTTATATTAGGTCAAGTGTAAATATGGGTTTGATCCTTAATGCTTATTTGAGGCTCTTCGATGCGCCGGATCACAACGCGACAGAAGGTAAATGTTCATGAAATGATACGATCTACTCGATGTACCCAAACTCACAAAAACTCATAATCTCGATTAAACCCCTGAAAACTTCCCAAATTGCAAACCACCCCCTTACTGTACCCAAATGATCTCGGACTCGCGCGAGACTTCGCACGCATGATCCATACGATAAACTCGACTCGCTAAGACTCTAAGCAAACTTATTAACTAATCAGGCAATTAATTATAATTAACGATGTGTTAAGGGACGGGGTGTTAAAAAATCCTCCATCACTAATGTGATGAGAGCATGCTAGAGGCATTTGTCTCGGACACTAGAGGTGAAGAGAACCAACTAAATATATACATATAGCTAGGCAAGACCGCTGCCGCGGAATCGGGTAACGGGACAGGCGAGATCCAGATAACAGCTGGCGGGAGAAAGAGGGGGACCCGAAGTCGGTGGATCAAGCCGACATGGTTGTCCAAGCTTAGTGATGCCGACTTATAGGTTACATGAAAGAAATCGAGACATATACATATATCTATATTGGTGTATAACACCTAAGCAGGCAGGACAGGGTGCTTATAAGCACGTATAACACATTCATATTTGGTCATGCATATACAGGGCCAACAAAACAATTAAAGTGCATAAATCAGTAATTCTGGAGTAGGGCTAGTAAAACCACATGAAAACAGGAGAGTATGTATGAAATCCAAGTAAAAGAAAACACGAAAGGGATTACCACAAAATATCGGACCAGACATTGAGGTGTATGAGGGTCCCATATGTCGGTTTTGATATTGACTTTGTTGGGATTGGTGTATGCCCTAAAGCCCACTAGCCGCACTCTCATCTTTTGTTACTGGATATTTACTGGTTATTTAATGGAATGACTCTTTTATGCTTAAACATGTATATATGTATGTGTAAGATCCCGACCCCAATCCTTTTGTTTAGCATTGTTTTAATCGTGGTTTAACTTTTTAAGCGAGATTTGATTTAGTTTGACCGCGTATTTGAGTTTGACCGGATTTTTCCTTGCCTTGGAGATTTTGTAGACCGTTGACTTTAGTTTGACCCGGTCCTTAGGATTTGTATTTTTATGGGAAATTACTTCGGATTTCTAAAAATTCTGAATTTGGTGTATTTTGACTTATTTTATGAAGTTTAACAACTTTCATGTTTTGATCATTTTGTTTTGATACTCAGAAATCACGTTTTTCGAGGAAAATGGGCAAAAATGACATTTCCACTAAATCTGTCCATGAATTTCGAAAATTTCAGAAATTGGGGAAAGTATACTTTTTGGAAAGTAGATATTTCGCCGATCGTTTTTGTCTTCTTCGTCGTTTTCGTTCGGGGCCCGCAAATGCCATTTTCAGCCTTGTGAAGAATGGGACCCACAAAACCCATCTCTTAAGAAGAGGAACTCTCTTCCTCTTCCTTCATTTCCTTCTTGCACGGTTTTGAGCAAGGGTTTTTCCCTCTCCTCCCTCACTCTCTCTCTCATCTGAAACTCTCATTTGGTGGAGTCCTCTTGGAAGATTGATCTCCCCAAGTTCTTCCTCATCTCTCAAGCTTTCCAAAGACCCTATTTTCAAGATTTTTGGGCTAGAGCAAGGCTCTCATCTAAGCTCTTCTTCCTTGTTTGGATTTCTCAAGGTTTGCAATGGCTTTCTAAACTTTAGACCTTTGTTCTCCTTTTCATTTAGAGTGTTTTCATCACTCATGCAATGGGTTGTCATGGAGATTTGCAATGATTGGTTTTCTAGGGTTTCTTTTGAGCCATTTTGGGGGTTTTATGATTTTGGAGCTTGAGGCCATTAGAAGACTTTCATGGAGTGTTTTTGCATCTTCTCTTGACCAAGGCAAGTGGATTTCCAATTAATATGATGTTTTCATGTTCTTGTTGAGTTTCATGGCTTTTTGCTCATCATGCTCTAATTCTTTATGATTTATGGATTTGCTTTGAATGAAGGAATCAATGTTATGTGGATTTGCATTTATGTTATGGTTTACCATGTATTAGAAGCTTGTCTTTGTCTTGGTCATTTAGAAAATTTGATCTCTTTGTGTTAAGTGTTTGGGTTCAAAAGAAAGGGAGAAAACTTTGCTTTCAAAAGTGTTGTGTTTGGGCCAATTAGAATGATTTTTGGATGGGATTTGATGAGTTTGGAAGGCCAAAGGAGGGCCCAAATGATCTTGGAATTTTGTAGGAAAGGAGGGAAGAAAGAAAAATCAGAAAGGAAGAAGAAAGAGTGCATTTCTGCACTCAGCCGGACTGGGACAGAGCCCAGTCCGCTCGAGCGACCCAGTGGGCCGCTCGAGCGGACCAGGTTCTGTCTGGGCTTCGCTCGAGCGGACCCTGGGTCGCTCGAGCGAGCCCAGATCTGTCCTGGGTCCGTTTATGAATCAGTTTTTGGGCCTGTTCTTTTGGGGCTTCTTTGGGCTTCCTTGGACCTGATTCAAATCAGTTTTTGGGCCATTTCAGATCTGATATTGGGTCGTCTTTGGGCCTGACATTGGACTGTTTCAAAACCTGTTTCGTGGGCTTGATTAAGGTTCAGTTTTGGGTTGTTTAAAAATCTGTTTGTGGGCCTGGTTCAAGTCTAGTTTTGGGCTGATTTGAAAATCTGTTTTGTGGGCATTCAAAGTCAGTTTTTGGGCCAGTGTAAAACCTGATATTGGGTCATCTTAGGTTCAGTTTTGTGGGCCTGTTCAGGTTGGTTTTGGTCGCTTTAAAAATCAGTTTTTATGGGCCTGTTCGAAGTTTGTTTGGGCTGTTTTTAAGAATTGTTTTGAAGGCCATTTAAGGATTAGTTTTGGACTGTTTTTAAACTTGTTTTGTGGGCTTGATTAAGGTTGGTTTTGGATTGTTATTGAGGACTATTTTGGACGTGGGTTAAGGCCAACTATGGGCCTACTTTAAAGAGTTTGGATTTACTTTTGATACTTGGAAATTTGTGAAATGGGAATGATGTGAGAATGAGCTTATGTGAGATTATCCGGGAACCTTTCGGGTCTTGATGCGCACTTTATCATTTAAATATTATGGATTTTCATTGGCATCAAACGCACCTTTTTATTAATTAATGTTTAAAGGTTAAATGTGCATTGAGATGGTTCCTTGGTAGGTCATTAGGTCATTCTCCACTATCCATTCCATTTCAAGTCAGATCATGTATTTGTATTTGTATTTCGTATTTGCATTCTTTGGTGAACTAATTCAAATAGCATCGATGATTTGTTATAAAATCATGTGGCTTTCCACGTTCGAAAGGATTGACCGTATGATTTTATACAAATCACCTTGACGCGTATTTGAACGGTTTACCCGAGTTATTCGTATGTTTTCTCCGATTCGATTTGAAAAGAGATTTGGAGTATGTTCGTCACATTCGGGATTTCTTCGATGAGACCATTATTTGTTAAGATTAGTATTTTGAAAACAAACCCCGAGGCAAGACGGGGCCAGAGCTATATGGTGCGAGCCCCTGAGCCAAAGGGATTAGTACTCTGTTAGATTTGTATCCGTTCGAGTTTTGAAAACTAAAGGCACCACTAGGCTTAGGTCACCTTGTCGGACTGATCATCCGGCTTGGGGTCTTTATTTTGTTTGCCAGCTGCAGCTTGGATTCTGTTTGTACCGACCATGGCAACGGTAATTATCTGCCGGTCCCATTTGAATGGCTATGGTTCGGATACTTTTGATTTGCCGGTCCCATTTTTATGGCTACGGTTCTGATCCTTTGTTTGGTACCACGTTTAGTGGCTACGCTTTGTTTGCTCTTATTACTTCGGTGATAGGAGGATTTAGCTATTTGTGGTCGCCTAGGTTTTATCCGTATATTACTTTAGTTTATGATTATTGTCGGTTATGCTTTCTATGCTTTGATTTGTTTAATGTTTACGATATCGACCTTTATCGTATTGTTTCTACTCTTCAGTTTTTAAATGTATTTCTAATTATTAAATGCCTTACTTATGTGGTTATCTTTTCGAGACATTTATGCTTTAGAGATTGCTCGTTTATTCGTCTTGATATTTATGTTTGGACTTTCGATTGATTTAGCATGTTTTATCGTCATTATTGTTTAGACCGTTTATTCGGTTTTACGAGGATTTCGCCTGGTTTTATGTATGCTCTTTCATTCATATTATTTGTTTATTTGCTTGCCAGACCGTCGTGTCTGACCCTTTTTGTTTGGTGCCAGTTTCTTCTCTTTTCTGTTTGTAGGTGTTTGATCAGAGGAGGCGGTGGGACCGCTGGTCTGACGTGAGAGGCTGCCCGTTGATATCATCTAGATGTCAAGTGTGGCACCAGAGTTCGTATTGAAATGTTGGGGTAGGATTTCTGTTTAGCTGGATATTGTTGTATGGCTTCATTAGCCTTTTTATTGGGTTGTAATTAAGACACTTGTTAATTGTAATTTGAATATGGGAAATAATAGATTTGTTACTACCAGCTCAGTGTGTTGTGATTGATGGCTTGTGATATTGGTTGAGTGCGACACGGAACCCGATGGCCACGGATTCCGGGTCGTAACACCATGTGTAGCTTCCGCGAAAATATACCCTGATTGTGTTGGAATGTGATTATCCTCATTCACGCGGATCTTGGGAACTATAACAAAAAGTTTCAAATTATTCCAAAATTTCGCACCCCGAGATCGGTTCGCTGCAGGTCCCGGTTTCGGGGCGTGACAGGTTTGGTATCAGAGCTGGTTAGTTTCTAGGAAATAAAATACTCTAGAGACATTAAGACGTGTGGTGAGGATTCGTTAGATTGTGTCGATTTGTTTTCTCGTGTCCTTGTTTCGTTGGATTTGAGTCGGCTTTTCTTTCAGTTCGGGAGATTTTGCTTGTCTTTCTTTTAGTTCGTGTTGTTAGGAGATTTGGATGGCCAAATTTCCTCCTTAGTGGTAGAGAATTTAAAGTCTCCATGCTTTGTTCGGTGTCTTTTGTCTGTGTTTGTGTCGGGGACTGAGAACCTTCTAGATTCAGTATGTTGTTTTCGGAGAACATCGGCAGACTTTCAGCCTTCAGCATCTCCATTGTGATTATTGAGAGAAGACTTGTGCGTTTGCCCGTCAGAGTTGGACTCGAGCAGTAGTTGAAGATCCCCTTTCAGCTAATTGGAGATCGTCATGCAGCGTACTAAGGTAAGTAAATGTGAAATTTTGGGGGAACTCAGACCATCTTTCCAAGATGAAGGACTGCAGGAGACACATTAGTTGGCAATTTTGATGAAGGGAGAAGTGACCTTAGTTAGTAAGATTTGGAGTGGTGCAAGGAACTCAGGGATTTCCCCGGATTCGATGAGCATGGTCATGGTTTTGGTTGAGAAGTTCGGTAACTTGTAGTGCAGCCAGTGTAGTTTCCAGAGGCAATACCAAGTGGATGGTTGGTTGTAGTTAAGAAAATTTTTGGCAGCAAAGAAAATGTTGTGGGCTTTACCGACTTATAGGGTGTTCGATTGGACAACGTGCAGATGCAAGGGAGTACCTCAGTTTTGGTGATGTCCATTTCTTATTTAAGAATGATTTTTCTTGATGTTTTCATCTTTGATATGTTTTCATTGATATCTATGGTTTATCCTTATAATGTTTAAAAATGGATTTATGTTCCTTCTTTAAGGCTTACTTTGAAATAAACTATGTTATATACTCTTTTCATGAGTCACATGATCTTGTCTTCAAGATTGGTCTTTAAAAGCATGTAACTCAAAATTGTGTTTCTTCCTCAAAGAGTAGTGTGAGATTTCTATTTCATTGAGTTGTTTTCTTTGGTTATGTAAAATGAAATTTCTTAAAGGTTTTGTGTTTAGATTTTATATAGATTTCCTACATTTGTTTTAACGCTCAACTTTGTTTAGATTTTCGCAAGATTTTTATAAACAAATAAGTTAGTTTTCAACAAGGTTTAGTATTCAATTAACACTCGGATTTCAACGAAGTTGATGTATAGTTATACTATAAATATGAATTTCAAAATGAATAATGTAGTTTCATACTCAAACTTTGATAAATTTTATTTATTAAGCTTTACTTGGCAAATTGGAGGTTCGGTTTCTACTATATTTTAAGATGATAAAAAATTTAGCTAAGTAATTATTTTAGTCAATATGTTTCCAATTGTAAGATTTGTTTTTGCATTGAATGGAGTGAGTAGTAGTAGCCTTTGGTTGGAGTTCGGAGGTGTATGAAGTGAAGGGATAATGAATGTCAGGATGTGTACCGGTTCAGTTGGAAAATAAAGTTGGATCTATGAGAGAGTAAAAGATCATTCAAGACTTGGAATAGGGAGTTGTGAACACAGATTTGGATTTCAAGGTCGGCTTTACAGGTCAAGGGTAGGAGATTTGAAGAGTGAAATCTGAAGAGGCAAGCATCGGGAGCACCGTGTACATCTTTGAAGGATTTAAGGCACATGATTCCAAAGCCGATAGAAAGAGACAGAATTTGCAGTTCTTGGACTGACAGTGACTGACGAGTTAAGTAAAAGGATTGATCCAGTGCAAGACCTACAGATGACACAAAGGATGCTTAGGAGTGTTGGACACTAGTTTGGCCAGAGGAGTTTGTTTTAGAGCAGATATGTGGATTAGTGTGAAGCCTTCAACCGAATCAGAGTGTGATTGACCGTGCATCTCGACGTCAGGTTTGATAAGAGGATGTCTCAGTTGCCGAGGTTCAGTGTAGCGTGTCAGTGTTTTCGTTTGTCTTTTGGGGTTTTTGATTTCGATTTGGTTTAAGCCATTTGGAGGACCAAATGGATTCTAAGGGGGGGAGGATGTAAGATCCCGACCCCAATCCTTTTGTTTAGCATTGTTTTAATCGTGGTTTAACTTTTTAAGCGAGATTTGATTTAGTTTGACCGCGTATTTGAGTTTGACCGGATTTTTCCTTGCCTTGGAGATTTTGTAGACCGTTGACTTTAGTTTGACCCGGTCCTTAGGATTTGTATTTTTATGGGAAATTACTTCGGATTTCTAAAAATTCTGAATTTGGTGTATTTTGACTTATTTTATGAAGTTTAACAACTTTCATGTTTTGATCATTTTGATTTGATACTCAAAAATCACGTTTTTTCGAGGAAAATGGGCAAAAATGACATTTCCACTAAATCTGTCCATGAATTTCGAAAATTTCAGAAATTGGGGAAAGTATACTTTTTGGAAAGTAGATATTTCGCCGATCGTTTTTGTCTTCTTCGTCGTTTTCGTTCGGGGCCCGCAAATGCCATTTTCAGCCTTGTGAAGAATGGGACCCACAAAACCCATCTCTTAAGAAGAGGAACTCTCTTCCTCTTCCTTCATTTCCTTCTTGCACGGTTTTGAGCAAGGGTTTTTCCCTCTCCTCCCTCACTCTCTCTCTCATCTGAAACTCTCATTTGGTGGAGTCCTCTTGGAAGATTGATCTCCCCAAGTTCTTCCTCATCTCTCAAGCTTTCCAAAGACCCTATTTTCAAGATTTTTGGGCTAGAGCAAGGCTCTCATCTAAGCTCTTCTTCCTTGTTTGGATTTCTCAAGGTTTGCAATGGCTTTCTAAACTTTAGACCTTTGTTCTCCTTTTCATTTAGAGTGTTTTCATCACTCATGCAATGGGTTGTCATGGAGATTTGCAATGATTGGTTTTCTAGGGTTTCTTTTGAGCCATTTTGGGGGTTTTATGATTTTGGAGCTTGAGGCCATTAGAAGACTTTCATGGAGTGTTTTTGCATCTTCTCTTGACCAAGGCAAGTGGATTTCCAATTAATATGATGTTTTCATGTTCTTGTTGAGTTTCATGGCTTTTTGCTCATCATGCTCTAATTCTTTATGATTTATGGATTTGCTTTGAATGAAGGAATCAATGTTATGTGGATTTGCATTTATGTTATGGTTTACCATGTATTAGAAGCTTGTCTTTGTCTTGGTCATTTAGAAAATTTGATCTCTTTGTGTTAAGTGTTTGGGTTCAAAAGAAAGGGAGAAAACTTTGCTTTCAAAAGTGTTGTGTTTGGGCCAATTAGAATGATTTTTGGATGGGATTTGATGAGTTTGGAAGGCCAAAGGAGGGCCCAAATGATCTTGGAATTTTGTAGGAAAGGAGGGAAGAAAGAAAAATCAGAAAGGAAGAAGAAAGAGTGCATTTCTGCACTCAGCCGGACTGGGACAGAGCCCAGTCCGCTCGAGCGACCCAGTGGGCCGCTCGAGCGGACCAGGTTCTGTCTGGGCTTCGCTCGAGCGGACCCTGGGTCGCTCGAGCGAGCCCAGATATGTCCTGGGTCCGTTTATGAATCAGTTTTTGGGCCTGTTCTTTTGGGGCTTCTTTGGGCTTCCTTGGACCTGATTCAAAACAGTTTTTGGGCCATTTCAGATCTGATATTGGGTCGTCTTTGGGCCTGACATTGGACTGTTTCAAAACCTGTTTCGTGGGCTTGATTAAGGTTCAGTTTTGGGTTGTTTAAAAATCTGTTTGTGGGCCTGGTTCAAGTCTAGTTTTGGGCTGATTTGAAAATCTGTTTTGTGGGCATTCAAAGTCAGTTTTTGGGCCAGTGTAAAACCTGATATTGGGTCATCTTAGGTTCAGTTTTGTGGGCCTGTTCAGGTTGGTTTTGGTCGCTTTAAAAATCAGTTTTTATGGGCCTGTTCGAAGTTTGTTTGGGCTGTTTTTAAGAATTGTTTTGAAGGCCATTTAAGGATTAGTTTTGGACTGTTTTTAAACTTGTTTTGTGGGCTTGATTAAGGTTGGTTTTGGATTGTTATTGAGGACTATTTTGGACGTGGGTTAAGGCCAACTATGGGCCTACTTTAAAGAGTTTGGATTTACTTTTGATACTTGGAAATTTGTGAAATGGGAATGATGTGAGAATGAGCTTATGTGAGATTATCCGGGAACCTTTCGGGTCTTGATGCGCACTTTATCATTTAAATATTATGGATTTTCATTGGCATCAAACGCACCTTTTTATTAATTAATGTTTAAAGGTTAAATGTGCATTGAGATGGTTCCTTGGTAGGTCATTAGGTCATTCTCCACTATCCATTCCATTTCAAGTCAGATCATGTATTTGTATTTGTATTTCGTATTTGCATTCTTTGGTGAACTAATTCAAATAGCATCGATGATTTGTTATAAAATCATGTGGCTTTCCACGTTCGAAAGGATTGACCGTATGATTTTATACAAATCACCTTGACGCGTATTTGAACGGTTTACCCGAGTTATTCGTATGTTTTCTCCGATTCGATTTGAAAAGAGATTTGGAGTATGTTCGTCACATTCGGGATTTCTTCGATGAGACCATTATTTGTTAAGATTAGTATTTTGAAAACAAACCCCGAGGCAAGACGGGGCCAGAGCTATGTGGTGCGAGCCCCTGAGCCAAAGGGATTAGTACTCTGTTAGATTTGTATCCGTTCGAGTTTTGAAAACTAAAGGCACCACTAGGCTTAGGTCACCTTGTCGGACTGATCATCCGGCTTGGGGTCTTTATTTTGTTTGCCAGCTGCAGCTTGGATTCTGTTTGTACCGACCATGGCAACGGTAATTATCTGCCGGTCCCATTTGTATGGCTACGGTTCGGATACTTTTGATTTGCCGGTCCCATTTTTATGGCTACGGTTCTGATCCTTTGTTTGGTACCACGTTTAGTGGCTACGCTTTGTTTGCTCTTATTACTTCGGTGATAGGAGGATTTAGCTATTTGTGGTCGCCTAGGTTTTATCCGTATATTACTTTAGTTTATGATTATTGTCGGTTATGCTTTCTATGCTTTGATTTGTTTAATGTTTACGATATCGACCTTTATCGTATTGTTTCTACCCTTCAGTTTTTAAATGTATTTCTAATTATTAAATGCCTTACTTATGTGGTTATCTTTTCGAGACATTTATGCTTTAGAGATTGCTTGTTTATTCGTCTTGATATTTATGTTTGGACTTTCGATTGATTTAGCATGTTTTATCGTCATTATTGTTTAGACCGTTTATTCGGTTTTACGAGGATTTCGCCTGGTTTTATGTATGCTCTTTCATTCATATTATTTGTTTATTTGCTTGCCAGACCGTCGTGTCTGACCCTTTTTGTTTGGTGCCAGTTTCTTCTCTTTTCTGTTTGTAGGTGTTTTGATCAGAGGAGGCGGTGGGACCGCTGGTCTGACGTGAGAGGCTGCCCGTTGATATCATCTAGATGTCAAGTGTGGCACCAGAGTTCGTATTGAAATGTTGGGGTAGGATTTCTGTTTAGCTGGATATTGTTGTATGGCTTCATTAGCCTTTTTATTGGGTTGTAATTAAGACACTTGTTAATTGTAATTTGAATATGGGAAATAATAGATTTGTTACTACCAGCTCAGTGTGTTGTGATTGATGGCTTGTGATATTGGTTGAGTGCGACACGGAACCCGATGGCCACGGATTCCGGGTCGTAACACCATGTGTAGCTTCCGCGAAAATATACCCTGATTGTGTTGGAATGTGATTATCCTCATTCACGCGGATCTTGGGAACTATAACAAAAAGTTTCAAATTATTCCAAAATTTCGCACCCCGAGATCGGTTCGCTGCAGGTCCCGGTTTCGGGGCGTGACAGTATGGTTGTGTAAGGCCCATTATTTCTAGTAAATGAATTAGGTGTGTAGTGTCTACACACAGATAGGTCTAATTCATGGACACTGGAAACATCATATTTGTTCATAACTGAGAGATGGAGCTGGGCACTTTATCTTGGTATAAGTTATAATGAGAGACTCTCCTGTATTCAGGGTGACTTACCTAAGTCATGGGAGGGCTTTCCCGGATTTATCTCATTAGTGCATATGCAATGCATTGAACAGGACCATGGTAGGTGTGATCTCTAAAATAGTACTATCACAGAGAGAGATCAAGTCACCTCATGCTACTGAGTGACCGGTGCTCTTAATCTTGAGCATTTGTGGATGAACTGACGAAGTCAAGTTCTTGTGCTTTAATTCAGTATGGGTGAGATTCTTTTCATGGGTCAACATCTCTGTGTTTTGGGTACTCGGACTTGATTAGTTGGGACGTGCAGATGCAATATAGAATCTATGCCATCTAATGATGGAATGATCGACCCTTAGAATTATCCAATTAATCATCAAAATCTAAGATCTTAGTATATGGATGTTCCATATGGATATTGAACTTGTGGGTCGCTCCCTGGATCAAGAGAATGATATCCGAATGATGATTATGTTAAGGATATGAAGTTCTAAGGTTTAGATGTAATCGGGAAGGTTGATAGTACATGTGATAACCTGACTCGATTATGGATGTTACATAGAGGGGCATTCAGGTCATTACACTTAGTAGGTCGAAGACAACCGTCATTTTATGACGAGCTTATTATATTATATATTTGTCCTTGGAGTTCAACCATAACTCTTTAGTGGAATGAGTTATGGTTAAAATGGTCTTAATGTTGCTATGGGTTTAGCATGGACATTTTGGTCATTTTGGGAGCCAATGGCAAATATGTCTTTTGGTCCCTTCTCTAGTCACTTACCAAGATTGGCATGGTTTCCTAAAATATTTAGATAACATTTGGATGAATTATTTTAGTAGAAAAATAATTTTGAGTTTAAATTCAAATAGGCCTTTGATGGCATACATGAATTTAATTCTAGATAAATTATATGTGGGCCATGGTGTGCATTATCATGAGGGACGTCCATAATAGGATTTCCATGGATAAGGTTTCCAATTTTGAGTAGGTCTCTCTACTTGGAAGGTTGGACTCCTCTTTGGATTAGTATTCCTATGAGAAAGTTTCCTTTTTGGATTAGAAACTTAAATTAGTAAGTGTTGTACAACTAGGATTACTAATTGCATGGGAAGTTCCTTTAGTTTCCTTTTCTAATTGGAGTGTTCCTTAAAGGAAATAAATCTTTAGATTATAGTTTCCTTTTAGGACATCTTTGAGAATAAGGAGAGATAAACTTTTAGGAAAGGTTTCCTCAAAGTTTCTATAAAAAGGGAGAGAGCTTCCACCTTGGACGTCCAACACAACATAGAGAGGTTAATGCTCCCACACGTCCAGCCCTTGAAGTGTTTTCTTCTTTAGTGAAGAAACATGTAGGTCTGAGATTTTTCCTTGGAAAAATAGTTCTCAATTCCTAGATTAAGATCCCACCATCTTAGCCAATCAGATTTGGAAGTGAGATAGAGGAGAAGATCAAAGGCAACACTACTGCAGAAAATTCCAGCAATTTGTTTGCTAGTTGCAAGTCTGAGTTCAGGCCTTTGGATCTATTTTTCAGAGATTTAAAATCTACAAATCTTCGAGGTAATAGTCTTCTTCTTTCTCCTTTAATTATACACTTGTTGGTCATGAATTCATGGAGTTCTCATGCGATCTATATGGCTGATTTATGCTGCCCAAATCAGATTTTTTAAAATCTGTCATGTTACAAATTAGCCATGAATGTCTTCCGCTAATTCAGATCTGAATCGCAGTTTCTTTCAGTGGTATCAGAGCCACTCCATGTGAAATCATGATCCCATGTTGTGTATAATTAATCCTAGATTGATTATGGGCATGGTGGCACCCTATTAAAGTTATGTTGTGATGCATGTTGTGTGCAAGTTTCATTAACATTGCTGGAATTTATTTTCCAGATTTGTTTAATGATGCACATAGTGTGTTTGCATGCACTAACCTCTTTGTTTGCAGCCATGTATTACATCCTTGATGGTTTGCATGATTGTTATGTGGATTTGGATGTTTTTTCAATAGTTGGAAAGTGTACGATTGCGCGTTTAGCAATCATAGGAAGTTGTAATTCTTTCTTTACTTTTATTCCAACTAGTCTTGATGTAAGCTTTCTTGAAAAGCATAGGTATCTCCAATGTAATTTGGGGTTTTGTTTTTTATGGGTTCGCTTGTATAAATTTAATTTATTGGAACAAGCAAGAAGAAGAAAGTTTCAAGAAAGGTTGCAAGTAACCGGATTCCTTAGTGGTGGAGGAGACAAGACTTCTTGGTGCAAGATGAGATCTATTTTTGATGTCCTAGTTCGATAAGGACTACAAGTCCGAAGAGCAGGGAGCCATCAAGGATTGTATACTTTTATTTGCTTTTATATGGAATGCATGGATGAATGCTTTATATAATTGCTATAATTTTCACCTAGAAACATGGCCACCATTAGGTTCTAAAATTGGCATCTTTTTGTATTAGATTGTTTTTAGTTTGGCAAATTATTTTAAACGGGACTTAGACCAGCACCTTCTATTTTGTCTAAGGTTTAAAATTGGATAGGGTTTAGCTTATCTTGGTACCCTTGGTTTCCAAAAGAGGCTAAAGTAAAATCTAATTAGATGCTACCTATGGGTGTCCAAAACCCAGGATAGGTTTTTGATTCTTTAAAGGGATTTTCTCAAATGTTTTAAAGCAAAGGTTATTTATTTTTAATGTGACTTAAGACATTAAGTCATAAATTTAATTAACCAAGTTTGCTAGATTTAAAAAGAGCTTTTGAGTAAAACAATGTAAAGGTCAAAAAGTATAAACCCTAGTAATAAATAATCAAGTGGGAGAGGGGTTTTAGGAAAGACCCCACGGCCTTCCATTTTCGATTCATGTTATCTCATTAAGGTGTTAGTAGGAGCGGCCACCCCTTCGGTGGAGTTCTTTACTAAAGACCGCTTTGATGGGTTAATGGGTGAACTAATGTGAATATTCATAATGAGGTGTTGGTAGGAGCGGCCATCCCTTCGGTGGAGTTCTTTACTAAAGATCACTTCTATAGAATGTCAATGAAGTGTTGGTGGGAGCGGCCATCCCTTCGGTGGAGCTCTTTACTAAAGGTCACTTCTAGGATGAATAAAAGTCTCTTCCCTTCGGAAGACTTAATCATAGACATTCTAGGAAATTTCATAAGAGATGGTTATACACTTGACATAAGACGGAGATGACCTCTCCTTAGGAGTTAAAGGTTATTTGTCATATGAGGCCAAACCAATCAGTGATTGGAATACCACTGGATGTGTATCCAGATAGTGATAATCCAAATAAGTATGCCTCAATTCAAAGTGACTGTAGGCTCGGCCATCCCTTCGATGGAGTGTCTATGAGGAGGTTGAAACACTGATACATTATGATTGGGGTTGAATAATGTAAAAAGTTTTGTGCTTTGTTTTTCCTTTTATAACAAGCAACATATGCATATTACATATATACTGCATGTCTAATTATAAACCGTTTTATATCCAGAGAGAGATGAGTAAAGATTCTTTTAGTCCGTTGATGTGCATTCTTCGTGAGAACAAACTGACTGGCCCTAACTATGTAGATTGGAAGAGAAATCTTGACATAGTACTCACTGCTGAGGAGTACAAGTATGTCTTGGTAGAAACCTGTCCGGATATTGATGCTAATCCTACTGATGACCAGTTAGAGGCTGAGAGGAAATGGAAGAAAGCGAACAACATGGCTAAATGCTACATGCTCGCTTCCATGTCCAACGTGTTGCAAACACAGCACGAGCATATGGACACGGCCTATGAAATCATGATGTCCTTGTCCGAGATGTTCACAGACAAGAGCAGGCCAGCTAGGCAAGCTGCCATGAGGACTATCATGAATGCTAGGATGGCTGAGGGAACACCTGTTAGAGATCATATGCTCAAGCTGATGGATTGTTTCAATGAAGCTGAGATTCTAGGGGCTGAGATTGATGCAGGGAGTCAAACTGACATGATTCTCGAAACTCTGCCGGACTCTTTCAATCAGTTCAAGCTCAATTTCAATATGAGCAAGATGGACATGACTCTACCTGAGTTAATGAAAGAACTCCAGGCGGCAGAGGCCATCATGAAGCCCAAAGCCCAAGCTCATTTTTTCCAGTCTTCCTCTAAACTAAACCCGAAAGGGAAGAAGTTCAAGAAGAAGCAGAATAAGGGAAAAGGGTAGAAAAAGGACAACACTGGTAATAAGAAGGACAAGGGTACAGATGGAAAGCCCAAAGGGAAATGCTTCAAGTGTGGCCTCAAAGGTCAATGGAAGAAAGATTGTCCCAAGTTCCTGGCATCAGTTAAGAAAGGTACATCTTTTTCATACTACATTGAAACTTGTCTAGTGGTTGATTCTATTGACTCATGGATAGTAGACTCAGGAGCCACTAATCATATCTACAATTCATTGCAGGGGTTTCAGATAATACAGAGAATTGAGAAAGGAGAGTTTGCCTTTAGAGTCGAAACTAGAGCTAAAGTTTGGGCAGTTGCAGTAGGAGTAGATATCTTACATTTTCCATGTGATAGGATATTAGTTTTAAATAATGTTTTCTATGTTCCGGACATGAGAAAAAAATTAATTTCAGTTTCCAGATTAATTGAATTTAATTATTCAGTTTCTTTCCATTCTGGTGTTGATATCAGTAGAGATGGAAATATTATATGTTCCGGTAGAATACATGACAACTTATTTTATATATATCCTATTGCTCCCACACTGCATAATGTACAATAAGAAAACTCAACTTCCCTTAAAAGGAAGGTATCTTCAATCAATGACACATATCTTTGGCACTTACGTTTGGGTCACATTGACCTAAAACGGATTCAGAGGTTGGTAGAAGATGGCCCTTTAAGCTCATTAGATTTCGAACCTTTTCCTCAGTGCGAATCTTATCTCAAGGGAAAGATGACCAAACGGTCATTCTCTGGAAAGGGACTAAGGTCAAAGGAGTTGTTAGAATTGATTCACACTGATGTGTGTGGTCCTATGAACAAACCGGATCGAGGAGGGTATGAGTATTACATCACCTTCACCGATGATTACTCTATGTATGGATATGTATACTTAATGCGACACAAGTCTGAGGCGTTTGATAAGTTCAAACAATTCAAGGCTGAGGCGGAGCTACAACTAGGGAAACATATCAAAGCCCTTCGATCTGATTGAGGTGGCGAGTACCTCCTGGGTGAGTTCAAGGAGCACCTCACACAACATGGGATTGTGTCTCAGTTGTCTGCACCGGGTACACCCCAGCAAAATGGTGTAGCGGAGAGAAGAAACCGTACCCTTCTTGATATGGTAAGGTCCATGATGAGTCATGCGACCCTACCTATATCTTTTTGGGGATATGCCCTAGAAGCAGCAGCATACATTTTAAATCTGGTACCTTCTAAATTAGTACCTAGGACACCGCAAGAAATGTGGACAGGTCGAAAACCTAGTTTAAGACATATCCACATTTGGGGTTGTCCAGCCTATGTACTGAATGATAAAGCTACCAAGCTGGAACCCAGATCGGAAATGTGCTACTTCATTGGGTATCCTAAGGGAACGAGAGGTGGCATCTTTTATCATCCAAAGGAGAAAAAAGTGCTCATCAGCACTCATGCTAGGTACTTGGAGGATGATTGTATGATGCACCAAGAGCTTAGTTGTAAAGAAACCCTTGAGGATATTTGTAAGATCCCGACCCCAGTTCTTTTGTTTAGTATTGTTTTTAATCGTGGTTTAGCTTTCTAAGTGAGATTTGATTTAGTTTGACCTTGTTTTTGAGTTTGACTAGACTTTTCCATAGCCTTGGAGATTTTGAAGACCGTTGACTTTAGTTTGACCCGGTCTTTGTGATATGTATTTTTATGAGAAATTACTTCTAATTTCTAAAAATTCTGAATTTGGTGTATTTTGACTTATTTTATGAAGTTTGACAACTTTCATGTTTTGATAATTTTGATTTGATACTCAGAAATCACGTTTTTCGAGGAAAATGGGCAAAAATGACATTTTCACTAAATTTGTCCATGAATTTCGAAAATCTCAGAAATTGGGGAAGATATACTTTTTGGAAAGTAAATATTTCGCTGATCATTTTTGTCTTCTTCGTCGTTTTCGTTCGGGGCCCGCAAATGCCACTTTCAGTCTTGTGAAGATTGGGGCCCATGGGACCCACTTGGCTACTTTATAAATAGGGCTGAACCCTCTTCTTCTTCTCCCATTTCCTGCAATCTTTCCAGCTGTGGCTGGAACCCTTTTCCAGCCACTCTCTCTCCTCTTGTATCTCTTCTTCTTGGATGCTAAATGGGGATTTGATCTCCAAGCTTTCTTCCCCACCTTCTAAGCTTTCCAAGGATGTAGTTTCAAGAGAGTTGAGCTAGAGAAGATCCCTCTTTCAAGCTTTTCTTCTTTGCTTGAGCTACCAAAGGTTAGCAATGGTTTTCCTTTCATGAGATCCTTGTTTTTCAAACCATTTGGAGTATTTTCCTCATTTATGCAAAGGGTTTTCATGGAGTTTTGAGAATGATTGAATGTTAGGGTTTCTCTTGGTTTGTTTTGGGGTTTTTGTAGATGGAAGACCTTGGACCTTAGAGATTTGTGTTTGGAATGGTTTTGTGAATCTCTTGACCCAAGGCAAGTAAACAATCAACTAATTTGATGGTTATGCTTAATATGAATGATTTTATGTTATGGTATCCTATTTCTTGTCCCTCCTTACTTCTTATGGATTTATTCATTTAATGCTTTAAGCTATGGGTATGTTATCTTTCCCTAAGAAATTGTCTTGCATGAAGCTAAACCTTCACTTTCTTCTAATCACCTTGGTTCAACCTTTGTCTTCAAATTCTAGTGGTTGATAAATGAAGAAGACTATGCTTTTATATGATTGATCTAGATTTAATTGGAAGATTTGTGTATGGATGGGATCAAGAGGATTGTGGAAGTTAAGAGAGGCCATTAAATTTGTGTAATTATGTTGGAAAGGATGGAGGAGAAGGAAGGGTGAAAAAAGGGCTGAAAATGTGCATTTCTGCACTTGGGTCGGGCTGGGACAGAACCCAGTCCGCTCGAGCGACCCAGTGGGCCGCTCGAGCGGACCAGGTTCTGGGAGGGCCTCGCTCGAGCGAGCCAAGGTTCGCTCGAGCGGACCCAGCCCAGTCTGGACCCCTTTTTCAGGGCTCGTTTTGAGGCAGATTTGAGACTCTTTTCCTTACTTGTTTTGGGCTGTTTTGTGGGCCTGTTCAAAGTTAGTTTTGGGCTGATTAAAAAGCTATTTGTGGGCCTGTTCAAAGTTAGTTTTAAGGGCTGTTTTAAGATATACTTTGTGGGCCATTTAAGGATTAGTTTTGGACTGTTTTTAAACTTGTTTGATGGGCTATTCAAGGTTAGTTTTTGGACGGTTTTAAGAATTGTTTGGGCCATGTTTAAAAGGGCTATTTTGGGTTAAATGAGTGGGCTGTTTTGGGTTCAGATGAAGGCCAACTATGGGCCTGTTTTAAAGAGATTTTGGATTACTTGTGATACTTGGAATTGGTGAAATGGGGATGGGACCAATGAGAGAATGAATGTATGTAAAATTATCCGGGAATCGTTCGAGTCTCAATGCGCACTTTATCATTTAAATGTTGGGGATTTTCTTTGGCATCAAACTCACTCCTTAATGATCAATGTTTAAAGGATAGTTGTGCATTGAGATGGTTCCTTGGTAAGTCATTAAGTCATTCTACATAATTCCATTCCATTTCAAGTTAGAGAATGTATTTGTA
Organism: Litsea cubeba; assembly: GCA_012931725.1. Taxonomy (NCBI): domain Eukaryota; kingdom Viridiplantae; phylum Streptophyta; class Magnoliopsida; order Laurales; family Lauraceae; genus Litsea; species Litsea cubeba. The sequence continues at coordinate 80,611,501 of CM022946.1, read as the reverse complement.
TTTGTATTTGTATCCTTTGGTAAACTAATTTAAATAGCATCGATGATTTGTTATAAAATCATGGGGTCTTCCATATTAGAAAGGATTGATCGTATGATTTTATACAAACCACTTTGATGTGTATTTGAGCGGTTTACCATGGATATTCGTATGTTTTCTCCGAATTGATTTGAAAGGAGATTGGAGTGGTTCGTCACATTCGGGATTTCTTCGATGAGACTATTATTTTGTTAAGACTAGTATTTTGAAAATGAAACCTCGAGGCAAGACGGGGCCAGAGCTTTGTAGTGTGAGCCCCTGAGCCAAAGGGATTAGTATTATGGTTTGATTCGTATCGGTTCGATTTTTGAAAACTAATGGCACCACTAGGCTTAGGTCACCTTGTCGGGCTGATCACCCGGCTTGGGATCTTTAATTTGTCCGCCAGCTGCAGCTTGGATTCTGTCTGTACCGACCATGGCAACGGTCCTATCTGCCGGTCGCATTTGTATGGCTACGGTTCTGATTTTTGATCTGCCGGTCCCATTTGTATGGCTACGGTTCTGATCCTATTTCCGGTCCCACATTTAGTGGCTTCGGCTCTGTCTGCTCTTGTTACTTCGGTAATAGGAGAATTTAGCTATGTGTGGTCGCCAAGGTTTTATCTGCTTATTACTTTATTTTATGACTCTTGTTGTTTATACTCTTTATGCTTTGATTTGGTTAATGTTTCCGATATCGATCTTTATCGTATTGTCTCTACTATTCAGTTTTAAATGTATTTCCAGTTATTAAATGTTTTGCTTAGGCTGTTATCTTTTCGAGATATTTATGCTTCAGAGACTGTTCGTTTGTTTGTCTTGATATTTATGTCCGGTCCTTCGATCGTTTTAGCATGTTTTATTGTTATTATGGTTTAGACTCTTTAAATGGATTTACGACGATTTCATAAGGTTTTACGAATGTTTTTTGTTTCATATTACTTGTTTATTTGCTTGCCAGACCGTCGTGTCTGACCCTTATTTGTTTGGTGCCAGATTCCGCTCTTTTTGTTTTTAGGTGTTTGATCGGAGGAGGCGGTGGGACCGCCGGTCTGACGTGAGAGGCTGCCCATTGATATCATCTAGATGTCAAGTTTGGCACCAGAGTTCGTATCTAACACTTAGGGTAGTATGACACTAGTTGGTTATTTTTGTATGGCTTTGTTAGCCTTTTTCTCGGGTTTGTAATTAAGACATTTGTTAATTGTAATCTGAACATGTGGGAATTAATTAGTCTTGTTACTACCAGCTCAGTGTGCTTTGATATATGATTTATGCCAGTCTGCCTATTTGATGGCTTTGTGATATTGGTTGCGTGCGACACGGAACCCGATGGCCACGGATTCCGAGTCGTAACACCATGTTTAGCTTCCGCGAAAATATACTCTGATCGTGATGGAATTTGATCATCCTCATTCACGCGGATCTTGGGAAACATAACAAAAAGTTTCAAATTATCCCAAAATTTCGCACCCCGAGGTCGGATCACTGCAGGGCCCGGTTTCGGGATGTGACAAGATTCTTCCGGGATCTCCTATAACATCTGTACCAGATCCTGAGATAGTAGATGAACAAGATATTCCTTTAAACACTCCGGAGCCTCGTCGTAGTGGGAGAATTTCTAGACAGCCAGAAAGATATCTAGGAGTGTCTTTTAAGACAGACTCTGAAGATCTGGTTGAGGATCCTACTAGTTATGATGAAGCAGTAACGGATATAGATGCTGACATGTGGCAGCAAGCGATGAAATCTGAAATGGATTCCTTGTATTCCAATCAAGTCTGGGAACTTGTAGATGCACCTGAAGGGATTAAACCCATAGGGTGCAAGTGGATCTACAAGAGGAAGAGAGGAGTGGATGGGAAGGTGGAAACCTTCAAAGCAAGACTGGTGGCGAAAGGATATACTTAGAAAGAGCATATCGATTATGAGGAAACCTTTTCACCAGTGGCTATGCTTAAGTCCATAAGGATTCTCTTGGCCATCACATGTCATTATGACTACGAGATATGGCAGATGGATGTCAAGACAGCTTTTCTTATTGGAAGTCTTGACGAATGTATCTATATGATGCAACCAGAGGGCTTCATTGCTAGTGGCCAAGAAAACATGGTTTGTAAACTTAAGAAGTCCATTTATGGACTCAAGCAAGCATCTAGAGCATGGAACATCAAGTTTAATCAGGCAGTCAAATCTTTTGGCTTTGATCAAAACATCGATGAACCATGTGTGTATAAGAAAGGAAGTGGAAAAGCAGTTGCATTTTTGGTTCTGTATGTAAATGACATATTACTCATAGGAAATGATGTAGGTTTATTGTCATCCACAAAGGTTTGGTTATCCTCTCAATTTCAGATGAAGGATTTGGGTGAGGCCAGCTATATCTTAGGGATCAAGCTTTTACGTGATCGCAAGAATAAGATGTTAGCCTTATCCCAATCTTCATATATTGAGAAGATATTGGTCAAGTTTAACATGCATGACTCCAAGAAGGGTCTCCTACCTTCTAGACATGGAGTACCACTGTCCCGAGATCAATGTCCAAAGACATCTGAAGAGATAGAGAGCATGAGGAGAGTTCCATATGCATCCGTTGTTGGAAGCCTCATGTATGCCATGTTATGTACTAGACCAGATATTTGCTTTGTCGTTGGCATGGTTAGCAGATATCAGTCAAACCTTAGACCTATGCATTGGACAGTTGTTAAGCATATATTCAAGTATCTTCGGAGAACGAAAGATTATATGCTAACCTTTCGAGCAGATGATCTAACGCCTTTGGCGTATACAGACTCTAATTTTCAATCTGATAGTGATGCCAGAAAGTCTACCTCAGGGTACGTCTTTACTTTGTCAGGAGGGGCTATATCATGGAGAAGTGTCAAGCAATCCTGTACTGCTGATTCTACCATGGAAGCAAAGTATGTGGCGGCATTGGAAGCTGCGAAGGAAGTGGTATGGCTCAGAAAATTCCTGTTGGAATTGGGAGTTGTTCCTGCAGTGCATAAATCGATTGTCATGTACTGCGATAACACTGGTGCTGTAGCACAGTGCAAAGAGCCCAGGAATCACAAGAAAGGCAAGCACATTCAGAGAAAGTACCACTTGATTCGGGAATTCATTCAGGATGGAGAGATAGTGGTGGAGCATATTGCTTCGGCAAATAACTTAGCCGACCCATTCACTAAGACTCTTACTGAGAAAGTCTTCACTTCTCATGTTGAGTCTATGGGTGTTAGGTTAGGAAGTAATGATCTTTAGTGCAAGTGGGAGTTTGTTGGGATTGGTGTATGCTCTAAAGCCCACTAGCTGCACTCTCATCTTTTGTTACTGGATATTTACTGGTTATTTAATGGAATGACTCTTTTATGCTTAAATATGTATATATGTATGGTTGTGTAAGGCCCATTGTTTCTAGTAAATGAATTAGGTGTGTAGTGTCTACACATAGATAGGTCTAATTCATGGACACTGGAAACATGATATTTGTTCATAACTGAGAGATGGAGTTGGGCACTTTATCTTGGTATAAGTTATAATGAGAGACTCTCCTGTATTCAGGGTGACTTACCTAAGTCATTGGAGGGCTTTCCCGGATTTATCTCATTAGTGCATATGCAATGCATTGAACAGGACCATGGTAGGTGTGATCTCTAAAATAGTACTATCACAGAGAGAGATCAAGTCTCCTCATGCTACTGAGTGACCGGTGCTCTTAATCTTGAGCATTTGTGGATGAACTGACGAAGTCAAGTTCTTGTGCTTTAATTCAGTATGGGTGAGATTCTTTTCATGGGTCAACAGCTCTGTGTTTTGGGTACTCGGACTTGATTAGTTGGGACGTGCAGATGCAATATAGAATCTATGCCATCTAATGATGGAATGATCGACCCTTAGAATTATCCAATTAATCATCAAAATCTAAGATCTTAGTATATGGATGTTCCATATGGATATTGAACTTGTGGGTCGCTCCCTGGATCAAGAGAATGATATCCGAATGATGATTATGTTAAGGATATGAAGTTCTAAGGTTTAGATGTAATCGGGAAGGTTGATAGTACATGTGATAACCTTACTCGATTATGGATGTTACATAGAGGGGCATTCAGGTCATTACACTTAGTAGGTCGAAGACAACCGTCATTTTATGACGAGCTTATTATATTATATATTTGTCCTTGGAGTTCAACCATAACTCTTTAGTGGAATGAGTTAAGGTTAAAATGGTCTTAATGTTGCTATGGGTTTAGCATGGACATTTTGGTCATTTTGGGAGCCAATGGCAAATATGTCTTTTGGTCCCTTCTCTAGTCACTTACCATGATTGGCATGGTTTCCTAAAATGTTTAGATAACATTTGGATGAATTATTTTAGTAGAAAAATAATTTTGAGTTTAAATTCAAACAGGCCTTTGATGGCATACATGAATTTAATTCTAGATAAATTATATGTGGGCCATGGTGTGCATTATCATGAGGGACGTCCATAATAGGATTTCCATGGATAAGGTTTCCAATTTTGAGTAGGTCTTTCTACTTGGAAGGTTGGACTCCTCTTTGGATTAGTATTCCTATGAGAAAGTTTCCTTTTTGGATTAGAAACTTAAATTAGTAAGTGTTGTACAACTAGGATTACTAATTGCATGGGAAGTTCCTTTAGTTTCCTTTTCTAATTGGAGTGTTCCTTAAAGGAAATAAATCTTTAGATTATAGTTTCCTTTTAGGACATCTTTGAGAATAAGGAGAGATAAACTTTTAGGAAAGGTTTCCTCAAAGTTTCTATAAAAAGGGAGAGAGCTTCCACCTTGGACGTCCAACACAACATAGAGAGGTTAATGCTCCCACACGTCCAGCCCTTGAAGTGTTTTCTTCTTTAGTGAAGAAACTTATAGGTCTGAGATTTTTCCTTGGAAAAATAGTTCTCAATTCCTAGATTAAGATCCCACCATCTTAGCCAATCAGATTTGGAAGTGAGATAGAGGAGAAGATCAAAGGCAACACTACTGCAGAAAATTCCAGCAACTTGTTTGCTAGTTGCAAGTTTGAGTTCAGGCCTTTGGATCTATTTTTTCAGAGATTTGAAATCTACAAATCTTCGAGGTAATAGTCTTCTTCTTTCTCCTTTAATTATACACTTGTTGGTCATGAATTCATGGAGTTCTCATGCGATCTATATGGCTGATTTATGCTGCCCAAATCAGATTTTTTAAAATCTGTCATGTTACAAATTAGCCATGAATGTCTTCCGCTAATTCAGATCTGAATCGCAGTTTCTTTTAGACTTAGTACTCCATGAGATCGGAGACATTCCGAGCTCCTTATACACATTAACAAGTCCTAAAAACTCTTAATGAATCTCCGTGATGGGGTATCTTTCACAACTGGGCCCCATACATCACTCCCTTGGTCTCACCATTGCATTGGGCCCCAAACAAACCTCCCCAAGCCTTAAAATTATAGTTTCAGACCTCCCAACAAAGACCCAATCCTGTAGTGCAGATGGCTCGAGAGGACTTGAAGTTCGCTCGAGCCACAAGCTCTCTGGGAGGGGTTCACTCGAGCGAACTGCTCTTGGGCAGACTGGCTCGAGCCAGCCATCTTTTGGAAGGGGTTCGCTCGAGCAAACCATCACAGAAGTTGCACAGAAGTGCAGTTTAGGCTCTTTTCCTTTCTTCTCTTGCAAGCCTCTTTGAGCCACCCTTTCTACACAAAATTTGAGGACTTACAACCACCACAACATTACACTTATTCCTCCATCACAACACCCCACCAATTGCATCTAATCCATCACATTCATTTCCATTTCATCCAAAGAAACTCCATCATTCATGGAATCCAAGTACAACCATAAAATAAGATTTAACAAACTAGCAATGCTCACATTTCCAAGACATTAAGAAAGAGGGAAAGAGACTCCTCAAGATGCATATTTCCAAATTAATAGAAATAATAGAAAAACATGACTAAGAGCAAATGTGAAATCATCAAAAGCAAGTAATGGAAAACCACATTTTTCACAAAGCATGAAAACACTCAAACATCCATTCATCCACTTGCCTTGGGTTCCAAAATAGCTAAGCAAGCTCTTGATCTCACTCCCAAGCCAAATAACACCAAGCTACACAAAAACCCTCAAAACAAAACTTAGAAAGAACTCTAAAATGCCAAAACAAGGAATGGGGAAGAGAGAGCTTGCAATAATGGAGAAGAATGCTCTCTAGGGCTAGGAAAACCCAAATGTAGAAGATGACTTACTTGTAAGTTCCTCAAATGATAGGATTTTTCTCAAATAAGACCCTTGGATAGCTGGATTTCTCTTCTAATGGCATCCATGGAGAGCTTGCAAGGTGAGGAAGAGGAAGATGAAACCCATTTTTCGATCAGTGCAAGATTGGTAGAGGATGGGAGGAGAGAAAGCAAGAAGAATAAGAAGAAGTAGCAAGAAGAACCCTAGAGTGGGCACAGCCACTCCTTCCCACATTTTGGAGCTAGAAAAGTGGAAAGGGTCCTCCTATTTATAATAAGTGAAGGTGGGTTCCACCACTAGCTATTCTTGTCGGGCTAAAAGCATAGGTTTCCGGGCTTCGAATGAGTTCGACGAAGAAGGGAGAAATTATCCTCGAAAAATCTAGTTTCTAAAAATTATATATTTCAATGGTTTTGGTGATATCGAAATTTGTGTCCATATTTAGTGTAAAAAGATTGTTTTGCGCTCGGAGTTGGAAAAGTCGGGCTTCAAGGTCTCAGACGGGAACGGAGTCAACACGAAAGTTATAGAGTTTAACGAGATGAGTCAAACGGAGTTGAATCACGAATTATCGGAATCTCGAATAATCCTCATGTTCACGCAAAGTCAAAAGAACCCCCAAAGGGTTCCACTAAATCAAAAAGGCCCTCAAAATTCCCCAAAGTTATATAAAAGCTATTCTAACCCAAACTTAATCAAAATCCACTAATCTCACTTAGAGCTAAAACACAACTTAATTAATGCTAATCGCGGTCACTCGGGTCGGGGTCGTACATCCTCCACCCCTTAGGGCATTTCGTCCTCCAAATGAAAATACAACTAACCTCAGGTAGTAGATGAGGATAATTCTTCTGGACTTGATCTCGTAGTTCCCACGTTGCTTCCTCGGGTTCATGATTCTCCCAAAGTACTTTGACCCAATGAATTGTCCGTGTCCTCAGCTCTTGTTCATTAGTATCAATGATTTGAACAGACTTCTCTACATACATAGCATCCTCTCGGATTTCCAACTGTTCATACCGGAGTACATGCAATGGATCCGGGACGTACTTCTTCAACATCGACACATGGAAGACGTTGTGTACGCCGGAGAGTTCGGGTGGTAAGGCTAATCTGTAAGCCACATCACCAATCTTGCGAACAATATCATAAGGCCCAATGTATCTTCTGGATAACTTGTCCTTCTGCCCAAATCTCAATGTTCCCCTAGTCGGTGACACCTTCAAGAAAACCTTATCTCCTTCTTTGAACTGTAAGTCCCTCCTGTGAGAGTTTGCATAGCTTTTATGTCTACTCCGGGGTACTTTTAGACTTTCTTGTATCAACTTGACCTTGTCACTTGTCTCACTTACTATAGCTGGTCCATGGAAATTGCGAACACCTACTTCCTCCCAACATACGGGTGTCCTACACCTTCTGCCATACAATGCCTCGAAATGTGCCATTCCAATGCTCGAGTGGTAACTGTTGTTGTAAGCGAACTCACACAACAGTCTTGAAGTCCAACACGCACTACAAGAATTTTCACTTTTGTCGATGCTAAATAAGCGCCGGTAACGGTTTCTAAAACTCCGGGAAAAACCTTTCCCAGTGATTTCTCTTACGCCGGCAATCCGCCGGGAAAACTATGTCAGGGATACCATTTGCCGGCAAAACAAGCTAGCGTCAGCAGAAAGCTATATATTACCGGCGTTGTTTTTCACCGGCAAATGAGGTTTATTTCACCGGGTTAAGTGCTTTAGTTTTTCAATAATAAAATATCAAAAAACTTTTGCCGGTGTTTTTTTGCGCCGGAAAAAAATTATATTTTATGTATATTTTTTCAACATTTTTGCCGGCATTTTTTTTCGTCGAGAAAAGAGTTATATTTTTAAAAGTAATTATTTTTTAAGGTGTTTTGCCGGCGTTTCTTTTCGCTGGCAACGTGTTATTGAGCCCATAAAGATTACGGTAATCAATATTTATTTATTTGATTTTTTTAATTTTTTTCCTGTATATACATCATTACATCCAAGACCAAATCTACTGTACACTGTTGACACCAAAAATGTCACTTTGCCTCATCAAGATCCAAAGAGCTACATGAAGTCGCAACCTGCCATAAATAGGCAATGCTGCTTCCAAAAATCAAATCTTGTCAGAATCAAACAAAAAACTGCAAGATTCTTCCAGACAGCCAATAGAGGAGTACACAAGAAGTTTCAGGCCATTTCAAAATCATTTGGCCTAACTTCGCTTCTCCGACAGCCAAATCAGGCCTCTCGGCGGCAAAGCTCTCCGGGACCATGGTTTCCAAGACAGAACCTATGGATCATCTTAAAATGACTCCAATAGGTTCCCTGTCAAATTTCAAGTCAATCGGACATCGGTTGACCACACATCAAAGCCGCGACATCTTCATCGCGACAAAAAGCAAGTCTACAGGTGATAGGACCCCAAACGGCTTCAAAACTCAAACAAAGCCTATGGTTGGTCTTATTTATTGCTCAGGAGGCTTCACAACCAAATTTCAGGTCATTCCGACATCGTTTGACCCAGTTTCAGCTTCTGACGGAAAATCGGCAGCTCTGCGCGACAAAGTCTTCGGCTTTCTCAGGAAATTGGAAACTTTGCAAAATAAAATGCAAGGATTCTCATCAGGTTTCCTACAAAGAAATCAGGCCAATAAATGGTCAAAATGTCAAGGAAAAGTACAGAAGAAAAAGAATCAGAAAAAAGCAAAAACGGACGCAAAACGGGACACGAAAGGGGGAAAACCCCCCAGGGTCGAAGACCCCTGCGACCCTGGGCCAGGGTCGCCGGCGACCATGGACCCCGGGGTCGCCGGGAAAGCCCCGGAAACCCCGGTTTTCGCCGTTTTTTTCGCGATTCGAAGGGCCCAGCCTCTGGTACTTTCCAAAATTCATGCTTTTGAGACACCAAGTCCTCTGACATCCGTCCAAAACACGGGTAAATCATCAAGAGTATCGAAGACAGTATTGATCGCCACCCGGTCAACCAAAAAAAAGTGTGCTTTCCACCCGACCGATCGAGAAATCGACAGGACAGATGGCACCGACCCGCTGTTGGCAACAAACACCTGAAATTACATGGTCATCTGATGTCGATCTACATGAAGATCCATCAATGATCATCGACAGAAGAATTCCAAAAGACGTGGCACGGCCCGCGACTCTTCAGCTGCTCGGCGACCACTTAATGCGATTAATTGACTAGCTTTATTACAGTCATTAATCCATTTCTTTGGACGGCCCAATCAGAAGCAAGCATTCGGGAGTTACAAGTCAAGAGATTCATGGCATTTAACCCATGAAACTCCTCCCATCATGGCGATTAAAGGCGATTAAATGCCCTCAATCTCCTCCGGCCAATCAGAAGCCAAGAAAAAGGAGTTACAAAATAAACAATTCAATTTTTGTAACTCCTCCCATTATGTGGCTTAATGACATTAAAAGCCCATAAACTCTCCTAAATGGCTACCAAGAGCCTATAAATAGGAGAGCACTCCAGAGGAATCCAGATCGGAAAAAAAGAGACAGACACACAGACAGAGAGAAGCACAGAAATCCAGAGAAAGGAAAAAGAGAGAAAACTCTGCGGAAATTCTACACCGGCCACCACAACAAGGTGACAAAAGTCCCTTGGGGGGTACCCCCCCCCCCCCCAAGGTCCTTGCCTTCTCCTCCTGCCTCCAATGGCTTAGATATGGCTTTTCAGCCCGTCTACTCGGTTTTTTATTGGACATAGGACCTTCCTTCGGTCTTTGTCTTCTAAAAACCCGAGGTTATAGCCAAGCCAAGCGAATCAAATAGCATCCTCTGTTCTCATCTGCATGGATGATGGCGAAGCCCACATATGGCTTGCGACCGTCAATCTAAACGAGTCCCCCACAATCTCCTGAGAAGTTAGATCCTCCTTTTCTTGCTTTTCATTGTAGTTTGTATTTTTTTAAAAGAGACAAAAATCACAATTCTTGTCTTTCATTATTGATAAGGATTGTAAATCGGCTATAAACGCCAAAATCGGCTATAAACGCCAAAAATCGGCTATAAACGCCAAAATCGGCTATAAATGCCAAAAAAATTGCCTTTCACGGCAAACTAAGAAAAATGTCTCTTTTCTTAAATATATGTGCAATGGAAAACTTGAAAGAAGTTGATTTCCTTTTTACTTGCGAAGGTTGATCCCCGGATCACCACTTGCAATTCCAAGTAAAATAGAAAATCTGGCACACCCACAAAAAAAAAAGAAATGTTGATGCACGCCCCTGCCCCCCGGTTACGAAAGGGTCGGACCCGACGGACTCCCACGTCCGCCGACCTCGGTAGAACCAAGCAGGAGCGCGGTCCATCAAGCTGGCACACCCGGTGGGACTCGTTTATTTGAGAACACGATGCTAGAAATGAAATATTTGCATATCATATATTTTGCTCTATGCCTATATTTCTTTTCTCGATTCCTTGGCTACTTTATAATTGGTGGCCTATGTTGAATTCCGCATAAAAAAAAATGAGATGAGATTTTTTGTTTGGAAATTTCTAATTCTTTGAATTTATTTCCACTCTTTCTCTTTTCAAAAAAAAAAATAAAAAAAAATCAGATTTGTCAATTTGGATTCAAAATTGAGAAACCTTGATCTGTTCCTATCGTTCATCGCGCTTGCAGAAATGTTGAGCCTGTTCGACTAAGGTTTTGGGCCATGGTTTCTCTTCGATGAGTTCATTAAAAATCAAAAATATATATATATATATAAAAAAAAATTAGATTTCTCAATTTGGATTCAAAATTGAGAAACCTTGATCCGTTCCTATCGTTCATCGCGCTTGCAGAAATGTTGAGCCTGTTCGACTAAGGTTTTGGGCCATGGTTTCTCTTCGATGAGTTCATTTAAAAATCAAAAAAATATATATATATAAAAAAAAAAATTTAGATTTCTCAATTTGGATTCAAAATTGAGAAACCTTGATCCGTTCCTATCGTTCATCGCGCTTGCAGAAATGTTGAGCCTGTTCGACTAAGGTTTTGGGCCATGGTTTCTCTTCGATGAATTCATAAAAATAAAAATAAAATAAAAAAAAGACATAGACCACTAAGGTTAAACCAACTGTGTTCTTTGATCTTGGTTGATTCAAAGAAAAGCCTTGTCCAGAGTGTGGAGACAGCTTGACTGTTCTAGGCAAGGGTCCTCCAAACGGGTTCATTAAGTAATCCTACCCTTACCTGGGGGCAATTCTATCAATCAAGATTTCATAAGACCGGGTTAGGAGGCCTATGTGTACTCTCTCGTCTTTTAAATAAATAAAAAAAATAAATTTAAAAAAATAAAATAAAAATTTTAAAATAAAAAATAAAAAATAAAAAATAAAAAAAATTTAAAAAAAAAAAACCTTAAAAAAAAATAATAAAAAATAAATAAAAAAAATAAAAAATAAATAAAAAAAGACTTTTTTTAAAAAAAAAAATCTTCAAAAATCTTCAAAAAAAACTTCCGTCATTTTGGGTTTAGATTAGAGAAATCTTGGTCTTCTCCTTTCTGAGCACTGGCGCTCGCGGAAATCGCTGAGCCCGTGTTCAGATTGGAGTGCCTTTTGCTCTCTTTGATGAACCCGATATTGGCCTTTAAAAAAAAAAAAACTCGTCATTTTTAGATTCAGATCCGAGAAATCATGGTTCATTTCTTTCTGAGCACTGGCGCTCGCGGAAATCGCTGAGCCCGTGTTCAGATTGGAATACCATCTGCTCTCTTTGATGAATCCAATCTTGACCTTTCAAAACAGAGAATCTCATCTCATAGATGCGGTCTCAAAACATTTGTGTCTAGCGGTACTAGTACGCCCTTTCAGGGTCGACTGTATTGCGACCGGCACATTTGTAACTCCAACTTTATATTCTTCTTACCTCGAGCAAGCTCTGCTTCTTGATAAGTCGAATTTAAGTTCACAATTGCTTCTAGCAGTCACTGGGATGCCCATTCCGGGCTTACCATACCTGCGATCAGAACAATTGTATCTTCTATGGCATTTTGCCTTCCTCATATTGCTTGGGTCATCTACCTCGAGCGATTTGAAAAGCGAAACCATAGAACTTCCCATTTATGATCATTATATTCTTGTGATTACTAATGGATGTGGTCTTGTTTCAGAAATTTTCGAAAACTAACAATGGCAGCTTCACTAACCATTACTTTCGACGAGAGCAAGCACCAACTCTTGCTTCAACAGAAGCAAACCACGCGCACCTACAAGCGCCCAATCAGCTGCCGAAGTGTCAACTCCCTCGGCAACTCTGTGAACTCCGGGTCGACCTCGACTCCCCGGACTATCGTCTTTGGGACGCTGGGACCATTCCCACTTCCCGAGGAACAAACTGCTCCCTCCAAGAAGCAGAAACTCGCCTCTCAACGTGTCACTACCGTGACACCAAAGGCGAGCACAAGAAGGCCTGAAGCCCGTGGCAGCCCCACGAAGCCTCAACCTGCAAACAACCAGGTCTACCCCAAGACTTGGTCCCCAAGACCTTCACCAAAACAGAGAAGGTCCCAGGCATTCACTAAGCCAGCATTCCTGGCCCCACTCAAGGAGAACCAGTTCTATCCTCTTGCTTACATGAAAGAGGAGAGACCCATCTCCAACCCGACTTCAAAGTCAACCCAGCATGAGCCGGCTTGTTCCTACAAGCCCAAAATCAAGTCATGCATCACAAGGCCTCCACAAGCACCTGCTAAGGCCTACAAATCTGCAGTTCGACCCTTCATCTCTACAGGGGCCGAACTTCACAAATTCAAAGCTTCGCTGCAACAGGCGAAGGACAGGGTTCGCATCCTGTCCTTGCCCAGTTACAAAGAAGACAGGCTCGGCTGCTGCGCCCGAGGGAGCACATCCTTCATTGTCAAAGCCCAGTCAGAGCTGACCGAAGCTCAAATTGCTCGCCGTATACGCCGCCGCGCGTTATACCGGCAAAAGAGACTACAGAAGCAAAGGACCCAGCCTCCCACACTTCAAGTCTCTCCCAAATGGGTCGAAAAAGAAAGACCCAACCAAGTTGCTGCCGTCCATATGGTTGGAAAAACCAGAAGGCGCCAAAAATCAGCAACGAAAATCCATGTCCGACGTCCAATGACCCGCAGCGTCTCCAGGACAAGAAGACATTCAGAAGAATCCCCTGCTCCTTCAAGCAAAGGACAGCAGAGTGATCCTTCCTCAAGCTCTTCTTCAAAAAGAATGAGCCCCAGCTCAGTCACCAGGACAGTTTCTTCGTACGAATCACGAAGGATGAATGTCTTGGCTACAAATTCTGAGCCACCACCCCGCAATCCACCTCCAGAAGATGCGATCACCCGCATCCAGCAGTTGGAACAGGGCCACCAGAGGATTGAAACTCTGATGGAAAACCTTCTCCTCGCCTTCCAAAATCAGGCGAACAATGAACCTCCTCCGAATCATCAAGACGACGAGGTAAATAAAGAAGAAAATGAGTCACGCGCCCTTACCAAAAAGGACGTAGACGGTATCCTCGCCAAAGCAAAAGAAGAGGATATACTCAAAGAGCATGGGATCAAGCCACCATATCCCTTATGGATGGACTCGGTCCCGTTCCCCACCAAATTCAAGCATCCTACTCTCCAAACATATACGGGGAAAGGATCAGCCAGACAGCACGTCATCCACTTCAAGATCCTGACGGGAGCTATCGCGGATCAAGATGCACTCAAGATCCGCCTCTTTGCAAGTACCCTAAAAGGTACGGCCTTCGATTGGTACTCCACTCTGCCGGAGGACTCAATCCAAAACTGGGCCATGCTAGAGACACGCTTCCTCACTCACTTCAAAGGTGAAGATCACCCCGCTACTATGGCTCAGCTGTGCAGCCTAAAACAGGGGGAGAATGAATCAACATATGACTTCATTCACAAGTGGAAAGCAATGGCATACAAATGCTCTGATGTATTGCCACAAGCGTCGCTAGTCGACATCTGCCGAAACAACATGAGAGCCAGAATCCGCTCCATGATCATCGGCAATAAATCAAAAAATCTGGGAGAACTCCTAGAAGCTTCCATGGAAGCTGAAACGGTGATTAAAGACCTCAACAGTCAGAAATCATCAAGAAAAGAGCCAACCGCCATTGCAACCTCTAAACCAAAGAAGAAAGAGGTCCTCAATGTGCAGACCAAGCCAGCTCCTCAGCCACCAAAGAAAGCTGAAAACAAAGCTGTTGGTAAGAGACCTGAACTCTCAGACGCCTTCAAAGAACGAGTAGAGAAGAAATACCCGTTTGATGAAGATGTTGATGAAATCTTCGGGGCTCTTGTGGCAAACGGCAAGCTCACCTTGCCTGAACCAAAAAGACCGGGTGATGTTGGCAAAACCAACGATCCTCGGTACTGTCCATACCACCAGATGATCTCGCATCCTCTCAATCAATGCTTCGTTGTGAGAGAGAAAATAAATGAGATGTGGAAAAACGGAGTCATCACCTTTGACAAAAACTATGGGTCTGCCTCCGTCAACATGGTGACATGTGGACAAACATCAAGATCACCGAAGAAGAAGATCACTACTTCCTTCAAGGTGATAAACTCAATCGAAGCGTCCGAGGAACTGGTTCCTTACCCGACACCAGACGGACAACCGATATGGGTACATCCCGATCTCCTGGAAGATGAAAATTGGGAGGTCGTGAAAACAAAGCCTACAGCTCAACAGCGAAGGCAGGCTAGGAAACATCTCCTCAAGCTCAAACGGCAAGAGAAGACCCAGCCAAAACTAGAGGTCAAAGAAAAGGCAGAGGCTTCCTCTACCGCTTCACTGGAGGTAACAAAAACATCCCTTCCAGAGACTTCAAAGGGGGTAAGGAAATTCACTCTCAGTGATTTCATGCCACCTCAATTCAGAGAAGCCATGCAGGAGGCATCATACTCTTGCAATTCGGTAGTTGGATTCTCCATTGATGGATACGAGTCCAGCGACACCGATGATGGATTCGAACCCAACTACACGGATGAGTGGGAGGAATCCCTTGAAACAGGAGAATATCTCTCCGATGAAGAATGGGTTCCTGAGTCTCATCTTATGCCAGTAATCTGGTATAACCCCCTACAGCCACAAGGATCCTGGTCTGATGATGAAGAAGACCAAGAGGCTGTACAAGAAAATGCTGCTGACCCAGTACCTCTCATTACTCCAGTGGAAATCAACAATGTTGAGCCACAAAGAGATGATGAAGAAGAAGATCCGGCACCCATGCCTGATCTTGAAGAATATGTAAGGATCTTGCAGCGACTCGCTCTAGAACAAGAGCAAGAACGCGTCAACGAGCCTCCTCGCAATCCAGAGCCTGAAGTCCCTGAAGACCACCAGGTACATCCTCCCTTAACTCCTGAAAATGGAGAAAATTGCTGGGTAGACGATCCTCTCACATCCGAGGATGAGTCTGACTCTGATCAGGCAACGTCTCCCGTCAGAGCTTCCTGTAATGTGATAATTCGGGATTATAGCTCTTCCGAAGCATCGTCTGATGAGAGCACTTACACTCCGGCGACGCCTAGCAATGTATCTTCTGGAGCCACCTCGTCTCACGTGACTTTCACTGAGATGACACCCTCTCAGGTTTCTTCTCCTGAGACTGTGACTTCAAAGTTCACACCCTTCCTGACTGAAGAATTCCCAGCTATTGATGCTTGGGACGATGAATTAGTCAACGAAGAAGAAAGATTGCTGGATGCTGTTCAGGACTTGTTCCCGGAAAATGCTCCATGCAACACAATTACTGAGGATGGTAACTCTGCTGCTGATGCATCCTCAGCAAATGAAAAACGACAGCCTCTTGATCCTGAAGACAATCTTCCAAACGAAGACCCTTCTCAAGAAGCTCTCGAAGTTGGTAGAGGCACCCGCTCTGGCCGGGACTACCACAAAAATTACAACCAATCTTCTTTTACATATGTAAATCCTTCGGGAAAAGATGTTGTAAGCGCCCCTAGTGGCAACAATGATGAACATGCAGGCCCTAAGGAGGCTTTCAAGTATGACTTGATTGAACACTTCAAGCACATACCTGCACGTCTGCACATCCTAGATTTGTTGCGAATGTCTCCGCACACTCGTGATAATCTCATTTCGGAATTACAAAAGCTGAATGAGGATGTCGACAAACATGCCCCGCAAGTCCTCCAAATTGAAATGGATTACCGGGTCAAAAACTCAGAAGCCTCCTCAAAGGGAGAAAAGAAGAAAACTGAGGGATCATGCATTGAATGCCTCTCGGTTAAAAAAGCAGCCAGTGCAACCATCGCCTTCACAAAGGATGACCTCCTACTTGGCGAAACCAGGCATAATCGACCCCTGTACTTCACAGGGTATATCAAGGAAATGCCTATGCATAGAGTTCAGATCGACCCAGGTTCTGCACTCAACCTCATCTCCACATCGGCTCTTGAAGAGTTGAGCATCCCACCCAGCAAACTGAGCCACACATCTGTATCTATCTTTGGATACGATGGGAGTACTCAAAGGCCTATCGGCAAAATCAGGTTCAAATTGCAGATTGGTGATCTTATCTCTGAGGTCACAGTGTATGCAATAAAGACCCCTTCATGCTACAACATCCTTCTCGGACGCCCTTGGATCCATGAGAATGGTGTTGTCCCTTCAACTCTACATCAATGCATCAAGTTTGTTGGCGACGACGGCATGATACATCGAGTCTTTGCGGACAGAAAACCCTTCAAAGGTAAAGAAATCCACTTTGCAGACTCACAAATGTATGAAGGTGAAAAAGAAGAAGAGGAGAAGCATACAGCATCCTTTGCCGAAAATCTCCAGAAAGATAAAGGCAAAGCTCCTCAACAATCACCGGAAGAAAACAAACCATCCGGTAAATCTGAAGAGAGCATGCAAACTCCCTTCATCATCTCCCTCAAATCTTCAAAGCCTTTGGTCATCACAACTAAAGTGAAGAAGGCAAAACAAAAGCCTGGGGGCAAATTTGTTGTCTCTTTCGTGTCTATCATGCAAGACACGGACTCGGATTCAGAGCCAGAAGACGACACATCGTCAAGTCAAGCTGACACTCAGCAAGTTCAGCCTGCTCTTACTCCAATGGAGACAACTTCTGACATAGAAGATCCTACGTCAGCTTCCTTCGTTGTTCCAGCAACTTCAGCAAAGGAAAAACCGATCTTCTTCCATAGATCGGATGCTTCTTCATCAAACTCCATGCTTGAACCTTTCCAAAATAAAGGTACGCCTCAACTATCCTTATACAGTTCTGTGGCACAAGCTATCATGAAGAAAATGGGCTATGACGCTCAAAACCCAGTCGGTTTGGGAGAAGGACGCGGTATTCTCACGCCATTGGGGCCCGTCTTGACCAAAAGCCAGCTGGAAGATTGGAGACTCTACGGCTATGTAGAAAAGTCTTCACACGGGTTAGGGTATGATCCTGACACTCCCTTGAGACAATTGACACAAAGGCTTAAAAGTCAGTATACTGACCAAGCCTCAACATCTCAAATCCATGAAGACATCGATCTCCCTGGATATCTCTTTGATGAGTCACCTGACAAAGATCCAGGAAGCTCATCTAATTGGCACGATTTCTCCGAAAATGAAGAGGAGTTGTCCGATGGTACAGACGTGTGGACTTCTGACCCAGAAGAACCCTCATCTCCAAAAGAAGTAGCCTACTTCGACTCGGTTTCAACAGGCGATTGGGATCATCTCATAGCAAGCCTTGGGAAAATTACCGATCAAGAAGACCCGTGGAAAGGAACAAAATCTTGGTCTGGAAATGCCCTTGAAACCCCAGAAGGTTTCGTTGAGCTGGAAGCCTCCGAAAATATTGTGGAGGAACCACCTTCGAACCTTCCAACAGAAGATCCTGTTCAAAAGATAGACTTGGGAACACCAGATAACCCACGTCCTGTATTCATAAGCAAGAATATAAAGGATGATGAGTTACCCGAGTATATCGCTTTTCTTCGTGAGTTCGTTGATTGCTTTGCATGGTCTTATGCTGAAATGCCAGGCTTAGACCCCAAAATAGCAGTTCACAAACTCAATCTTCAAGAAGACATCAAGCCTGTCAAGCAAGGCCAAAGAAGATTCCGTCCAGATGTGATGGATAAAATTGAACAAGAAGTTCAAAAACTCAAAAGCGTCGGCTTCATCCGTGAGGAACAACATCCTGAATGGTTGGCCAACATTGTCCCCGTGACAAAGAAAAATGGGCAGATCAGGGTCTGTATTGACTATAGAGACCTGAATGGCGCATGCCCAAAAGATGAATTTCCGCTCCCCATACCAGAGGTAATGATTGATAATACCTGTGGATTCGAGCGAATGACATTCATGGATGGTTTCTCTGGCTACAATCAGATAAAGATGCATCCTGAGGATGAAAAACATACATCCTTTCGAACCCCATTTGGCGTGTATTGTTACACTGTCATGCCATTTGGTTTGAAGAATGCTGGTGCCACATATCAGAGGGCTATGATGAAAATATTCCAAGATATGCAGCACAAGACGGTTGAATGTTACGTTGATGACCTCGCCGTCAAAAGCAAAAGAAAAGAAGATCATCTCGAAAACCTTCGAGAAGTCTTCCTCCGGCTTCGCAAACACAAACTGCGAATGAATCCATTGAAATGCTTCTTCGGCGTCTCGTCGGGTAAGTTCCTCGGATTCTTAGTTCGGAAAGCTGGAATAGAGCTTGACCCCATAAAAGTCAAAGCCATTCTAGAAATGCCCTCTCCAAGAACCTTGAGAGAACTCAAAGGGCTTCAAGGGAGATTGGCCTACATCAGACGGTTCATCTCCAATCTTTCGGGGAAATGCCGTCCATTCTCCCGGTTGATGAAAAAAGGTGTAAACTTTGTCTGGGATGCTGACTGTGAAGCTACTTTCCAAGACATCAAGTCATACCTGACAAAACCTCCCGTGTTAGCTGCTCCTACCACTGGAAAACCATTCATCTTGTACACAAGAGCCCTTGATCACTCTTTGGGAGCTCTGCTTGCGCAAGAAAATGATCAGAGAAGAGAAGCTGCTCTATATTACCTCAGCCGCATGCTAGTAAGTGCAGAGCATCGCTACTCTCCAGTCGAAAAAGAATGTCTTGCAGTGATGTTCGCCGTACAAAAGCTGCGTCACTACTTGCTTTCCAATACAGTCTACCTGGTCTCGAGGGTCAACCTCTTGAAGGTCCTTGTTACAAAGGCAGGTTCTCTCAATGCTCGACTGGCAAAATGGTCCATCCTTCTGTCACAATTTGATATTAGGTATGTACCACAAAAAGCAATCAAAGGGCAAGCTCTAGCGGACTTCCTCGCAGAGCATCCATTGCCTAAAGATTCTCCACTCAGAGATGATCTCCCAGACGAACCAGTCTACAATGTGGAGACTTTCTCACAAAGTGCCTCCTGGGACATGTACTTTGACGGTGCAACCAGGACAAATGAAAAAAGACAGCTGATCTCGGGAGTTGGCATCCTCTTTGTTAGCCCCGACAAATACATGATTCCACACGCTTTCTCGCTACTGGAACCATGCACAAACAATGCAGCTGAATATCAAGCTCTGATCTTAGGATTGGAACTCGCCATCGAATCCGGTATCACCATGCTGGAAGTCTTTGGAGACTCTCAACTGATCGTCAACCAGATGAATCAGAAATTTGAAGTCAGGAAGCCAGATTTGTTGCCCTACTACAACAAGGCACAATCACTTCTGCAAAAGTTTGACATCTGTCACATCACCCACATCCGTAGAGGTGAAAACATACGTGCAGATGCCCTAGCCGGACTTGCCGCATCCATGGCAATCCAGGAAGGGGAAAACATGCAAGTTACAGTGTGCGAAAGGAGAATCCTTCCTCCTCTTAACACACACCAAGCAGTTGCTGAATGCCACCAAGTGGTCGGAAGTCGGATTTCAATCCTTCAAACTTCAATTGGCGACTGGAGGGATCCGTTCATTGATTACATTATGTTCGGAATCCTACCTGAAGATCCAAAAGAACGGGTAAGCATCCAAAGGCGAACCCCAAGCTTCCATTTGGATATTCCTTCAAAAATCCTTTACAGGAAATCCTTCAACGGAGTACTTCTACGCTGCTTGTCACAACAAGAGGCTGAAGAAACACTCAAAGAAGTTCATGCTGGTCTTTGCGGAGCTCATCAGGCTGGACCTAAGCTCTATGATCAGATAAAAAGGTTAGGATATTACTGGCCTACCATGGTAGCTGACGCAATGCAATTTGCCAAGCGCTGCCAACAATGCCAAGTTCATGGAGATTACATTCACATGCCTCCAGAATGGCTGCATCCTACAGCGATCTCATGGCCTTTCGAAGCCTGGGGTATGGACATCATAGGTCCTATTTCTCCCCCTTCAAGCAAAGGTCATCGCTTCATCTTCGCCGCTACGGATTACTTCTCCAAGTGGTCAGAAGCATTTGCGTTTAACGAAATGAAGACCTCATCAGTCCTTCACTTCCTACGCACCAACATCATTTGTCGTTTCGGTATACCCAAAAGATTCGTCCATGATAACGGACCACAGTTCCGGGATCATCGATTCTACAGGTTCTGCGACAAATACAAAATTCAAAGCTGTCCTTCGACTCCATACAATCCGGCAGCAAACGGGTTAGCAGAAGCTTTCAACAAGACACTCTGCAAAATCCTCAAAAAAATGGTCTCTAGTCACAAAAGAGACTGGAGCGACAAAATGTCTGAAGCTTTGTGGGCCTATCGAACCACCGTTCGAGGACCAACCATAGCACACCATTCTCCTTGGTCTATGGATGCGAAGCTGTCGTGCCCTTGGAAGTACAAATTCCTTCCTTGAGGGTATCCTTGCAAAATGACATGACTCAAGAAAGCAATGTCAAATTGCGACTCCATGAGCTGGACAATCTCGATGAGAGACGGCTCGAAGCTCAACAAAGCATTGAACTTTACCAAGCACGTATGGCAGGATCTTTCGATAAAAAGGTCAGGCAACGCGCCTACAAAAAGAATGACTTGGTCCTTGCGGTAAAAAAGACCAATGGTCTTCGCTCACAAGTCCAAAGGCAATTTGAGCCAAAATGGGAGGGACCCTACGTCATCGACAAAGTTTTCTCCAATGGCGCATACGCACTCCTAAACATGGAAGGTGACAGATGTATGCTGCCCCTCAATGGCAAGTTCTTAAAGCGGTACTACCCTTGAAGACTTACCCAACTGGGTAAGAGCAATGCCTGTACGGCCAAAACGGTTTCCAGGTACACGCTCGCTAACCCACCCTTTTTTAGAATTTTCATATCAAATGTTGAATTTCTAGAAATCTAAAACAATGCTTACTTTCATCGTTTCATTGTTCAAAAAAAAAAATATCCAAGTTTAGGAACTTTTCCCTAACTTGACCAAAATTTCAACCCTTGAACCCAAAATTCATGGTTTGAAACAAAATCCGGATTCAGGGATTTCCACCCTAGTCCACCCTGCCTTTTACCGCCAAAATGGTTTTAGGTCAAAACTTATGACCCTCGTGTCTTTAAAAAAAAAAATGGTTTTTCAAAAACCGCGAGGAAGCGACGCTTAGTCGATACTCGCACAAATCGGAAGTAAACGAACCACGTTCGACACTTCCAAAATCGCAGGGAAGCGACTGTAGACAACCCTCATTTGGCCCCCTATGATAGCCTTAAATACCTGTCATATATAGCGATGCCCCCATTTCACTCCTAATTGAATGATTAACGGTATAATTCAGATTAATTAATGACAATGAAGATGCTTGTTGATAGTTTTAAACTTAGTTCAACGACTTCTAGAAATCTTGAGAAGAAAGCCGAATCGCATTGAGATCTCGAGTCCAACTCACCTTTCACACAAGGAACGGACCGCAAACACTATTCAAACCTCTTTCGGACCACTTAAGAAATGCTTAGGCCAGTTCTTACAAAGATTACACCAAGTTTACCCAAATGCCATCCGATTACCCTAAGTTAGGAAGCCGGATCCATTGATCCAGAGGTCCCCATCTTTTCTCAGCCCATAATCAATAGGACAGTTAGACCATTGGATTCTTCACTTCAAGAGCTTTCCGACGGTATGTAGAACGTCCAATCCGATAAGCGGATCAAAAGTTATGAGTTTTCGAAGTTTGCCTTAGAAAGAGTAACAGAAATTCATCTAGGCACCACCCAAGGGCGCCCACCCTACTCAAATTCACCTAGGCGCCCCATGTGTGGCGCCCTCACTAGTCATGGTCACCTAGGCGCCCCAGTGTGGCGCCCACCCTCCGAAATCACTATTTTGACCTAAATGGACCGGAACCACTCAACGTAGGGACCAAACTCCGAAAATGAATTGACTCCACCTAGGCACCCCATGTGTGGCGCCCACCCCACTCTTTATTCCATCTAGGCGCCCCATGTGTGGCGCCCATACTCTTCAGCCCACCTAGGCACCACATGTGTGGCGCCCACCCTATTATTCCACAAACTTAACTTAAGGCAGCCCATAACCACTCCAAGCAAAGACCCA